>JAZHYW010001956.1:0-141886 GCA_037355805.1 Ixodes ricinus | reverse complement strand
GGCCACGCTATTGAGCCAGCTGAGCACAGCTGGCAAGCGGCGCGAGCTAGGCCACGAGGGGAACGTGATGGTGCTCGAGCCATCCCACCGTGAACCAATGTTTCGGCCACCCCACGGGTGCGTGTCGCCATCTGTTGGTTGAACTAACGCCTTGTTCAAGATGGCTGCCGTGGGACCGCAGCCTTAAGCAAAACTGAAGTTTTGCGCATTATTCATGCGCTGTGCTAAGTAGTTCAGACATGATTTGGTTGTTGAAAAAAGAAACGAAGCTTTTAGCGTTTGACACGCGTACACGTTGATAAAATAACATAAACATAGTCCAAGATGCACCTACATATATCTTACTTCAACGTGTGAAGGTGGAAATTGTTAACGCTCCACGAGGAGCCTGAATTTGTTTACCACGGTTCTCGAGGTGAATACGAATATTATTAGCAGTAGCGGTCATAAAAAAAAATATTATGAATCGCTTCACGCAACTTTCGCTATGTTTGTTTGTTCTTTTTGTTCTCTCGCGCCGTCGGAATGGAAGAATACCTACATTCCCTTTCTACGAATCGAATAATGCCAAGAATAACTTCTCTCTAATGCCGATTCCCAATCGCCGTTCTGGGAGCAATGGCCTAAATTCTCGCCGGAGCACGCTAGCATTCGTGCGGAGACGTTGAGCCTCCGAATCCACCATGGAGAAGATGGCCTCGCCACCGAGGATGGTCGGAGGAGACGCGAACGCCTCTCTCCCGGAAAAGAGACGCTCTCACGTTTTCCCAGCATCTGCTCGACGTAAACCACAATCTAATCAAACGTAAATTTAGAAAAAATTAGTGACCCAGGACGGGTTATAAATGACCGGGCTGTCAACATAAACGCTCCGCTCACATTAAATATTTTAAGCGATACAATTATTTTCACCGGCCATCTAAAAAAAAGAAAAAATTCAACCGCACAATTAAAAATTAAGCAATCACAAAAGCAAGCAACGAGAGCGAATGAATAGTGTACAATAATATTTATGGTCGCGATCAGAGCGGTCAGAGGCATCGGTCGCAATTTTGAATCCCTCAGCTTGACCTTGAACCCTGCTGCACGAAAGCTATGCGTGTCCGATCGGCGTTTATCACTTTAACACTCGAGGTGGGTGTTGTGAAAACACAAAACCGCTCGATACACTAATAAAAACAGCGAAAACCATAAAAAACCACGTTCTCTTTCTCAGTTAGGTGTAGACGCTCTGCCAGAGAGTGAAGAGTAATCTAGGAGATGCAGAAAGCAATTAGCTGCCTCTGGCATTTCACAAAGGCGTGCTAAATGCCTAGCCTCTTTGCGCTCCTCCTTTTCCGGCACAGCAAGGAGGCCATTCAAAACAAATTTGCGAGGGTTTTGTTAATACTGGAAACAATTTAATTTTTGCGAGGACCTCATTTTCGCGAATTTCGCAAATCGCCTATAATTTGCGAAAAATTCCGGTAAAAATGTAAACGCATTGGAATCTATATTGAGATCCCACCGCGTCGCGAAAATTAGAACCCGGGAATTATTTCAAAATTTCAGCTTTGGCCTAAATCGCGAAATATTTATCCCACGAAAAATAAGTCGTTTACAGTATACAGGGTGTTTTTATTAAATTTTACACAATTGTTTTTAAAAAAATATCTGTGAAATCTACGCCAATGTGGTCAGCGCTTGTGAGGCCAGATTCATAAAAAACCTCTTACCTACGACAACTTAGCTACGAAGTTCGTAAAGTTACGATCATCGTAAGATGAGGCGAGAACGGTATTCACAAACGCGTTCTTAAGTGAGAGGAGGAAAGTTACGACCTCTTACGGAAAAACGATGACTTCCGGTGATGTTGCTATGGCGACGGCGTCTTCGGCAACACGAACAACCAATTGGAGAGCTCGGCATAGTTCGGAGCACGTAGATTTTTAATAACAAACACAGGCTAACCACTCGTTGATAGACGCTCTGTGTATATCCTGTCCTGTCTGCGTGTAAATGTTTAGTGTTCAAGCTGATTCTCATAAACACGGGCGGCCAATTTTCACCACCGCTTGTCTGCGGTTCGTGTTCGTGCAGTGATATATCGACGCTAACACGATTTAAACGCTTCGTTGACTGCTACAAACTCGATCGCTACGAAGTCAACACAACTGTCATCGTTGGTAAAATCCCCCCCCCCGTGCCAGTCGTTTGCAAAGCGACGTAGATGGAAACAAACTGTCGCGGCGTTTTTCGCGGCCTCGCAAATGCAGGAGTGAGCCGACGTTAAAAAAGATACGTTTGAACTACGAGAGTGTCAGCAAGAGTCACGCAAATAGCTGTTCACACTCGGAGCGGACGCGCGCGTTTGATTGAAGTGCTGGATTCAGACTGCGTTTCGGTAAGCGCTTCCGGACCGATCTTCTACGATTGCAACTCGATACTGACGTGACACTCGGCAAAGAAAGGTTGGACCGGCATCGCGTAGCTCCCACGAACTGATATAGTTCGACAGTGACGTATACCGTCGTGTCAGAATAAAAATGGCATACTAATAACAAAGTGTCCATACCGTGTTGCGAAGGTAATCCATACGGCGTTTATTTGAGCTCTAGTATATCACACAAAACAAGGAGATCGAATCGAGGAGTCCCTTTTCGACGACAGCGTTCGTCACCGCTGCCTCGGAAAACAAGGAGATCGAGATGATAAGGGGAAGAGGTTGACCTCTGAAATTTAGTTAGCGATCAAACTATTCATACGGGGAGGGTCCACAAGGGTCGCGTGGGCATATTCCATTCAGCAAGCCAGCCGGTCGTGGGCAGACGGTCTTGGCCAAGGACCGTCTGAGCAATGCTGCGCCGGAACGGGTCGGAGTGCCTGCTAGGCCTATATATTCTGCCGAGCTCGCTTGGTCGGTGGGATCGTTGCCTTTGTTGCCTTTCACGGGTGTCTGTGGATCCAGCGTTCATGTTCGTCGTGGTCGGTTTCAAGTACTTCTTCATTTTTTCTTGCTGCTTGAAGTCGAAACGCGCGGGAAGAGCACGTTGAAAAATAAATGTCCGTTGGTCGTCGCGACCGAGCAACTGAGCGACGTTGTCGGCCATGTTGATTTGATCGTAAAAAGTGCGTAATACCTCATTCACACGGCAGCGTAAAGGTACCTTTAGCTTAGGTCCCTTAGCTGAAGGTACCTGCAGTAATGGGCGTTCTTGATCACACGATAAATAAACGGAGCGCTTTAAGTTGATGTCGATTGCATTCCTGCTAAACCGCGAAAGAAGCACGTGATACAATTATTCCTCGAAATCGGTTTGACGCGAAGTTTTTGAATATTGTGTGTGAAATATTACATTTAAAACCTAAATATTATTTGTGTCTGCTTTTGCGGCACTTCTTTATTTTTTTTTCTAAGTCTAAGAACGCACCTAAATGAGTCTTGCTTTAAAACGTCCGACCCGTCTGGCCACATTGGCCCATAATCATCTGCGTTTACGAGTTTCCATTGCGAAGTGGGCGACCTTTTTCTTTTTAGCAGCTCTATTTTTCCGCAAAGTTTTCACTGAACTAGCTAAATAGTGCCCGGCAGAAACAACCAGCGTCGGAGTCTCACGGTTACGCCAGTCACGCCATCGAAAGGGATGGACGACGACGAGGATGAAGGGCCCTGGGCGGGAGAGTCGGGCGACTCGTCTACAACCTCGAAAAAGAGCTCGCAGTGGTCCATCGCGTTCGGGTTCGTAGCAGACATTGTTTTCCACGTGCCGCCGCTGCTACCTGCTAGCTAGAGTATGCGTTCATCATTATTGTATTATTCCATCACATTTGTGTTCACAATCATTTCATAATTTGATACTTATATATATTCAATTTGTTATAATGCATTAAACAAGATTTATTTATATATCTGTGATATTAGTTTGAGTTCGTGGGTCCGAGGCTACTCCCTGTAGCTGTTAAGGAGCTCGGCGAGCTCCAGTTTAACACAGGACCTCCCTTAGCGAAAGGGACCTTTATGCGCCGTGTGATCACGATCTCCGGCTCCCTTTACGACAGGTACCTGGGCTAAAGGTACCTTTACGCTGCCGTGTGATTTGGGTATAAAAGAGAGCTTCGGAGCTGTCGTAGGATTTTGTCGTGACCTGCGCAAAAGTTACGACAATTTCGTTTCGAGAATACGGATTTTCTCTCAAATTTGTCGTACGCACTTTTTTCGTCGTAAGTTCGCTTTGAGAATCCGGCCTGTGATGTATTCTCAACTTTCAGCGATGGTGGCACCGCGGTGTAAAACTCTCGCTCCTTAGTTCCTGGATGATCGGTTTCAGAATGAAGATGCTTGCTTACATCTTCCTGACGTGGAAGTATGGTAAGGCTCTTATATCGCTCGCATTTAACAAAATTAGACCTAATTAGTAATTTTGTTAAATGCGCTGCAGATCTAACTTTCTATCAGCGCGACTCCAACAAAATCGACGTCACCTACCAGTCAGAACAGAAAGTTGTGGCGGCAGGTTCGCTCCCCAGCCTTCTCGAGCGAGTCAGACATTCAGTGTCTAGAGGTCAAGACACGAAGCCGTGAAAGTAAGTTCAAAGACATGCGATGAAAACCGCCAGTAGGGGGCTAATCATCAGGATCAGTCGGATAATTACCTATAATTTGTTAGGTAACTTTTTAATGAGTAAAGATAAACTTCTGGTTACAATCACAATTACATAGCCCCTATACGTTTACCTTGCTGTATAATTCACCTGCAAGACCGCATTAGCGTAGCTTGTACCGCTTCTTTAGAAGTCTGTAAAGCCTAAAAACACCCTGTATAAAGCTGTCACAGGGCACACAATACTGTGAAGTCACACGACGTTATGGTGTCCTGTGACATTATGTCACGCAACGTCCCTATGTCACATTGCGGTGTCACCTGACGTCACAGCGTCAAGTGACGTGACGTCACGACGTCTGGTCAGTGGTATTTCATGACGTCGCGTAACCACTTGACGTGATGATAGATCATGTTACACTTTGACATGACAGTGTCACGTGACCGTAGGGTATCATGTGACGTCATTATGTCATGTGAAGTCAGGATGTCGTGTGACATCACAATGTCGCGAGGCGTCATAATGTCACGTGACTTCGCGCCTGCTCTTGACGTCGCAGTGTTACGGACGTTAGCCTGTCAAGTGACGTGATGGTGTGACGTGACGTCACCTTGTGACGGGACGTCATGTGACTTGAGAGTATCACCGTGACGTCACAGTTTTTCGTTCTCTTTTACGTCACGGTTTTACGTGACGGCATCGTAACACATGATGACAAACGTTACGTGATGTCAACGGGTCCCGTGACGTCACACTATCAGCATGACGTTATAGTTTAACGTCATAACAAAGACAGCGGGAAGTTGTTGTACCTAGAGATGGCGTCTAGTGTATCTACGGAAGGCCACTCTACCCGGTGTAGCACGACTTACATTGCCTATTTACGCAGCCACACGCTGGCACAGGGACTGGATGCGTATTGCGATTTCCTCACGGAGTAAAACCGTGGGACAAATCCGAGGCCTCGGATCGGCCAATTTGAACGTCCCGCTCTTTCAGAAGCAGCAGACGACCATGACCTTTCGCGCTCGTTGTTTGAGATAAGTCGGTTCGTGACAGTAAACCGAGCAGTGAAGTCCGAGCAGTGCATTCGGTATGAGCCATGCGCGCGCAAGGCACAAACAAGCCTGAGCGCTTCATTTGAAGGAATAGCTCAATGAAATGAGCGGTCGCGCAGTGAACGCATGTAGACCTACCGGATTGCAACGGTGTATTAACAATTAAAATTTATAGCTTCCAGCCGATGGTATATTCAGCCTTATATTCTGTTCTGCCACCGGCGCGAGCAGAGTATTAGCGGCGAGATGTTTTGGTGGCGCCCTCCTATGGTGCCCCCTTGTGACGTCATCATCTTGCGAACAACAAGTTCGATGGTGTTTGTAAATAGCATGGTGGAAGCTTGAAATCATTGCGCTCTCAAAGGAACACTGCCAACACCGTCAAAATTAAAGTTCTTTCATTCCTCTTACTTCCGTCGATGATAAATCCTTTTCTGACGTCATAATCAGCGTTCGGCCAATCGTGGCAGGCCGACCACAGCGACGCTTTCGGTCGCGCACGTCGCCAATAGTGCTGAATATGCGTTCATACGTTTGTTTCATGCTTTCTCGTTATCAAATTCCCTCCTACACCCCCCCCCCTTCCAGCGCACATACACACCCATACACACACAGTGGAGAAATAAGTACAAAAGGAAATTGCATGCGGGTCAAAAAAATGCATTGTTTTCACCCTCTGAAGAAAGTTTGAAATCTTTTAAATGCAAAGCGGAATGCAATATTTGAAAATATCGTTTTTGCGACCGCGATACAACTTCGCGTGTGTGCTTGCTTCACAATTTGCGGCGCGAACCGTCCAATGATACTTTTAAAACAGAAAAAAAAACTTACCGATGATATGTGCAACCCTTTCCATACTCTTTATCTATCGTTATGTGACGAACACACAACCGCACTCAAAAAGAAAAGAAAAGTATATTGTGATGACGTTAGGTGCAGAGCTAAAACGTTGTCACCTATCCGCACGACCAGACAGGGAAGTAGCGGCGGATGACCCAGGGTGACATTGGTCGTGAAAGCAACGCACACTTCCCTTCCGCGGAGCGTAACGGCGTACCCCATCTAAACGGGGCGACCTCCATTTTCTCGAGCAAACGTCACGCACCGCCGAGCAATGGCGTTCCTATAGTCCGTTCACCCCTTCGCTGACAGTGAGGTGGAAGCTACTTGCTGGAAGGACCAATCAGCAGCCCCTTTCTATCACTTGACTCCGCTCTTTGCACGTGGTTATGGGCGGAAGCGTAATCCCGTGGCACAAGATAGGCGTGCGACTGTTCCAATAAACACTAAGTTTCCACCACACTGTCATTTCAAGGGTAAGGAGAGATGCAGTCAATCGCCGTCCCGGTGCTGCCACCACGGCCACTGCCACATCCACCGAGCTCTAGAGCCCCACCCCCAACGAAGGAAGAGAGATGCGGATTCCAATGAAAGGCTAACCTTTTCCTTCCCCTTGCCTCTCTTCGCGTGCTCATGTTGCTGCTCCTGCTCTGAATTCGTTTCTATTTACAAAAGCAGAGAGACCGTGAATCCACGCCGTCGCCGTCTGCCAAGAGTTCTGGACAATGCTTCCGCGTCTGCTGATCCGTGGGTTCGCCCAGCTTCCCTGTAGGAAACCTTGCTGTTCCAGGAAAGGAACTACTGGAGGCTTCACACTTTGTTGATCCCGGCTCTGACGTGATCCGATTCTTCGGCAAAAGGAAAGAGCGGTCGAGAAGGGAAAGGGGGAGAATGCGCATGTGATAAAAGGAGGGACCACGGTCATCGCACACAACAAAAGGGCTCCCTGCGAGACAAGCCACCGAGAAAGTTGTTGCACGCTCCTGGGGACCGCGGAAGCCAAGTAAGGTTAAGTTCAGATACGTTGAAATATTTCATGAATCAATATTAGCCTGAAATGATGTATATTGATTACCATACCTTCTCAATATTTAACAGTACCAATTTGTTGAACCTTACAGCGCTATCTTCGTAGAGGACGCCCGCGCTACTTAGTCATTTACAGAGTTCTTAAAAAGTTATATACAAAACACGAAGTAGTAGTTGGAAATACGTTCCTAGTTATCTATGCGATTGTTTCCCCAATTCTAAGGATAAAATTACCACCTCGTTTTTTTTGTTGTTTCTTTCTTTTTCGCGTGAGCTACATCTCTTGAAAATGAAAAAGCGTACTTTTACTTTTTAAAAACAATTCAAGAAGAAAAGTACTTTTGAGAGTTCAACTTTGCATATACTTCCGGATCAAAATCTCAGCACTAGTATGGAAGAGTTGATTGTAAACACGACAAATTTATTAATTTAACAATCGTCAGATTTCTGTAAAGCACAGCCAGCAGAGCCAGTTTTGACTAGCGTCGGTGTCGTAGCTGCGTTGGCAGCACAAACCCGTGCCATCCCTTTGAATGAAGCATATATCGAAGCTCGCGGCGCCAGTTAGCCCACAGTTCGCAGAGCGCACCATTTAATCCATTAATTGTAAAGGCGAAGCTATACTGCGAGTCCCCAGCGCCCACACTGCACTCGTGCCGCTTGTTTGGAAATAGTGTGTAGGCACAGACAAGCTGAGAACGACAGGGAGGAGCTTCAGGTGTCGCTCCCACCTCCAGACAAACTTCCCTGTACGTCGATAGCGTTTCGGCGTCTCGTAAGCCTTGAGAGTGCACGCGCAACCAAAGCACGGTGGAAGGCAACGAGCGCGTGCTGGAGGCCGATCACTCGAAAGAAGTTTCATGCCGTTTTTACTTTGTTATTGACTCGATACTCTGTTCACCCTTAAGCTGAGACTGCAGCGAAAGCTACAAGCGCGAGCTAGCCCGTGCTCCTGGCTTTGAGACGTGCAAATCATTGCACGAGTGCTTGTCCACCGCAGAGTGCAGCATGGCCCGCTCGTTCCGCGAAAGAACGCTTCAAAGCAGCGACCTCGAGCTCTAGATGTTTGAGGCATTGCACCGTAGTCTTCAGCTTAAGGGTGAACGAAGCATAGTCGCCCTGAGCTAATATTCGTATTGTACAGCTCTGTGACCTAAGCCCGTAATTATATACAAAAAAGTAACCCCGTGAGTTGATTGTTAGCTGCGACTTCGTGTACATGAGGCCGCACCGGAACTCAGAAAGAATCTATTTGGTGCTGATCAGCGTTTCTGATCTACTTATAAACACAGGTCTATATGTTAATATTACTAAAGTAGTTTCTTCCTAATCGGTTAAAAATACCACTGTGAAATATTTGCGTGAATACGGCTAGAAATATTAAATCCGGCGTGCGACATGCCCTGTCATTGAAGCAACTTGGAGTACATCCAAAACTCCCTGCATGCAACAATGCACGCGTGGCGTTGTGGGACCTGTATGGCCAGGGAGAAGAGTGGCACGTTTTTGTTTTCGATCGCCCCGTTAACGAAGTTGTGTATCTGAGTACTGTATGAAAATGAAGTCAGGCCTGCTTGCACTGAACCCATTCATCTTCACGAGAGCCCCAGCTAAAACATCTGCACCTCCGGGCCGTAAGAATCTGCCTGTGCTTTGGGAGGGGTAGGACCACGACCTGCAGCGTCCCGTACCTTTCTGGCAGCCTGGCTACTTGCGCAAAGTGCACCATGACCCTGCTTGGTTCAACGAAACCCAGAGCATATGGGGGGTTAATGGAACAGGATGACCGGCCTAATGTACTTCTTCGATGTGCCATCGTAGTAACGTGTTTGCCTGCGCGCGAACTCCGGCACGCCGGGAGCCTGAGCATAGGGTGTATTCACTGGCGGCCATATGCTGTGCGCGCTGACTGCTGATGCACGTGCTGATTGCGCTAGCTTCCACAGTTATTTTGCAACGTGCACCCCCGCACCATCAAAGATTGCCGGTCTTGCGGCAGCCTATTAATGTGAGCTCGTTCTGAGCATGACGCTCTCACAGCAGTGACCTCAAGTATGGCGGCATGTAAGTACCCCTATTAGCGTGCGAGATGTTTCGCGTGTCGTGCGACCCTCCTACGTCATTACCTTTCAAGATTGACAGTGCTGTCACGTCTTGCCGACACCGTCAACAACGGGTGACTCGCGTTTTGTTACGTTAGCAATTAGCGTGACCGCCTGTACTCAGTAAGCGGGCTGACCACTGCGGCGCTTGTCGGTCGCGCACGTCGCCAATTGGCGACGTGGGCGATCGGCGTCGCTGACGCCGGCCTCAGCCAATTCAGCCGAATCGCTGGCAAGTGCTGCGACGCCAGTGGACGATATTCGAGATCGACGCACATGTCAGTACAATAAACCGTTAATGTCACTGGCAAGGTAGCGCCTCAGAGCGGTACTGAACTAGGCGCCGCCATTACATCTGCCGCTGAACAGCGGTTTCGCTGGCTGGTCACGAAAGCGTGACGCGATTGCCAGCACGTACCGCCGAGCTTCGTGGGTCCTTGCCAACTTGCATTCCGCACCATCAAGATTGCAGCAGTCTTAGCAGGTTCCTATGAGATGATGAGGCTCGTTCTGGGCATGCGCTCAAAACATCGCCCTCAAATGTGGCGTGCAGTGAATACCCCCTATACATGCCGTGTCCTAGTCATTTCATCCGTATCGGTAGGCAAGACCTGCAGAATTATACATCATAAGCGGAGACTGCAAAAAGAAAAAACATTTTAAAGCTTATTTGGAACGCGTATTTTTAGAGCGCTACTAATAAAGCTCATTCACACTAGAAGCGGATCCGCGTTGCAAAGCAGTTTGAACGCGGTTGATGACGACCAGCATGACTTCACGCGCATTGATGCCATCAGTGCCGTGAAATTGACTGATCTTTACACAACGCTATCGCAATCGACTACTGTGAACGCGGATCCACTTCCGGTGTAATGAGCGGCTAGGCGCCCGTTTCCGGCTTGAGCGGCGTCGGCGTTGGCGTCGGCGTCGCCGTCGGCATACCGCGCGGCATGTTGGGACATGTCGGGGGATCATTGACCTCGAGGGGGATGTGGGAGCGTTGTAACATGTCGGGGGTGGGGGTCGGGGGATGGCCACCCTCCCCGGAGAGAAGGTGGGTGCATCCTTCCCGAGTGCCTTACCTCACTGCTCCACGCGGAACGCGCTTCCCGCTACAGGGAGCATGAAACAGCTAATCTTTTTTTTGAACAAATTCTCCACGCATAGCAAGGGCATATATACGCCAATAGGTCTACGCAAATTGGCGGTAACGGCCCGCTCTAAGCCCCGCCCACAAATCAGTTGCACCGCCCATTACCACTCCGAATTGGCTTGACTGCCGGGCCGAACGCGGCAAACAAGCCTAGGTGTCTCTCTTTACCGACATCCGGCGTGTCTAGTCTGGCGTCTGACAACGCCTGCTACACTCCGTTTCACGATAACTTGGCGAACTGTGGAGAAGGCTGCCGCTCCCCCCCCCCCCGACCCAATAACCCAACGTCGGAGCAAGGCACGTGACAACACACTATGGTCGAGGCCACGGAGGCCTCGTTACCGCCACAGCAAAACTGCCGTCCGCGACAAAAAGTAGTTCTAGGCTTATTTCTCTTTAGTAGTTCAGTGTTACCGTCAGACTCTTCTGACCGCAACACTACACGACACGGAAGAAAGACGAAATCATGTTACTTTTTCAACGATACTTATTACGGACCAACACTTTTCCGAGAACAACATGGCTTTTGAACAATGTTGGAACAATCGTGGCCGTGTAATCGAGCAGCTTCAGCTCAAAACATCGCCCTGGTATTAGAACCCGCCACAGATTCGAAGGTAAATTGAGCGTATGGTTGTCTCATGAACAGTTCCCGAAGAGCTCGTTACTCTAACGGACAACAATGTTGAGGCGGTGGACGTTACGAATCCGAAGTTGGTTGGTTTCGCACCAGACGACTCTTGGCCAGCAGACAACAGCCGGTTCCTCCGGGCCTCACATTTGGCGCAGTGACGCAACATGCTCGCGTGACGTGATGTCACGTGCCTCTCCGACGCTCTTATTGGGTCGCGGGGGCCGTAGCCTCCATAGTTCGCCAAGTTATCGTGAACGGAGTATAATTGTGCGAGCAGACGCGCTGCATCCTCCGGCATTGTCTGCTATTTCCCCACCGTCTGTCGTCGTTCGGCCATGCCTGAAGCACGCGAATATGAACGCTGCCCGTCGGCGTCCGTTTTCGCCTTCGTCCGTCTGCTATTCCGCCCTCGTCTAAACACTTTTACGACGCTCGAAAGACTCGAGCATCGAAGCGGTGTCCCAGCGTTTCATCATTCGCGAGCAACGGGTCCAATACAAGCGACTGTCAGCGTCCGTCGATGTGCGGTAAAGACGTGACCGACAGGACAAAAAAAGCAATAAAATTAATATGCTGTCATTTCAGCTTTTATGTCCTTGTTATTTTTCTCGTGGCATCCGCGAGCAAGGGAAAGAGCCTCATGACGACACAATTAAAACGTGACCTAAAATCAATAGCTTGGTCAGGCCAGGAGCACTGCAAACCTTGATAGCCACTTGCCTTCGGAGCGAAATGACGGAAACATACCTGGACTAACTTGATGACAACCGAACGCCCGATCACCTCCAGCCAATCGGCTCGCAAATTCTTACCTGTGTAGGTATCTTCTCGGCATTGAAACCATGGTCGCTATCACGATAGTTGGTCAATTCACGAGAGCAGCGGTGCCGCTTTTACGGTAACCAACATCTTTATTTAGCATCAAAACGAGCAGAAAAACAAACGAAGCCAGATCGATAAAATAGTAAATCTGGGATGCTAGGCTTACGCCAGTCCCGCTGCGAAAACAAGCGTCCGCACAGCGCTCTCGAAGGCGCGTTCTTGCAATAGTTGTTTGCTGCAAACTATGTCCGTTAATGAGATGTTCCTTCAAACACCCTCAAGTGACCCGCACTCATAATAATTGACGTCAATTTTTATTGTGCGGCGTCTGCAGCGTCTGCCAAGTACTGAACGAGGTGCGCTCGTTCATCACTCCGCAGATGCCGGCGGCCATCTTTGTTATCATTTGAAACCGAAGCGGAAAGGCAATCTCGGGCTATTTTTGAAAACAATAATGACTCTATCCAGAATATTTGTTTCTCTAAAATAAAAGAGTCGGTTAAAATACTATTACGGCATGGAGATACAAATTTACAACCAACCTTTCACATGTCAATCATCTCTCCAGCCAATGAAAAATTTTACGGGGCGGGGCTTAGCGAGTTGCGACCTCTAGAGCACTATATAGCTCCTTCGGAGCAGAGTAGCGCAATCTAGAACGCCGTCTCTCGGCGACTAGCGGCGAACGCCCGGAGGTTCCAACTCCGGTCAGAAATGCATGGGGAACGTGAGAAAATCGTTGTTTCTTCAATGTTGTGGAGATGTACGGAACGACAATAGTTTTTGACATAATAAAGGAACATTTTAGAATCATTTGCGCTGAGTTGTGTGCCAAGTAAGGACGTAATTTGTTTTTAAAAATTGCACGAGCGGCATCATGCAGCAGACGACGCGGCGACGTCACAGCGTCCACGTGACCCGCTCCGGCCAACCCAAAGAGCCCATCTCCGCTGCGTGCAAAAATCGTCTGCTTCAAACGCCATTGCCTTGGAAATTGCCTTCTCAAAATTTGCACACGCATCCGATATTATTAAAACTTTGATAAAGTGTTTAGTGCTTTACCAACTTCACGACAGACTAGTTTTTGAAAAGTGTGAACTCGCCGTTTATTTTTTAATTAGCCGTGTTGCGTCGATCTCCATGTATTCTCCCATAGGGCGGGCCGCCTCCTGGAACCCTGAGTACCACGTGACTCGCGCCGAGCTGCTCTGTCGGCCATGTTGTCGGCAAAACACGCGGATCAAAGGATTGCGCTACTCTGCTCCGTAGGAGCTATATAGTGCTCTAGCGACCTCCACACATAGAGTTATTACAATAAACGCTAGAGGCTCAGCTGGCGCTAGTGTGCTGTTGCATTTTGAAGCAGACAGCAAGCAGTCGGAAATTTGACTTCCGGTAATGCATTTCTATGGGAAAAAGCGAGTGCATTTTCTCTCTGCGCTCGATTATAAGAGCAAATATCGCGAATAATTTGTACGTACTAGGCACATTGTAACATTTCTCAGTCACGCAAACGAAATAATTGGTCAGTTACGGCGTTTTTCTTTCAAAATCATCGTATTAAAACGGTGCTAAAAACGGCTTCGTACGTGTATTTTTGTGCACTGTCGGACACTGTTAGCGCGTACACGGCGTCGACGTGCCATGATCACGTGCAAAACGAAGGACATGTGGAAAACCAAGAGAGACGGCAAGAACTACGCAGTAACACTGGATAAGTAACTCCTTGTGCACGCAGACGATCAAAATAAATTGAAAGCCACGTAATATAGTCAGATTTGCAATAAATAAGTACTGCTCGATTCTTTCTGCTTATGAATATGTGCGATGATGCTTATACTGGTTCAAATCATCACCCGCACGCTCCAAATCTTTGCAAATAGAGGGGAGCCATTGAGCAGGTGCCCGATAAAAACTGCCCGACATAGGAAGTAATAAAACGACACACCTTTCGTAGCTCACGTGCTTTATTTTTTGCGTTCGAATGTTTCTTTAACCGATCGTAAAGATGCACGACGGAGTCATTTTCATCCAATGACAGGACGGGGCATATTAGCAATATATAAGCACCACCGAAATGCTAGCAAACCTTGAACACACCTACATTCCTTTCGATCGTTAGTTTGCTTAGAATCGTCGCTCGTTTTCACATACCTTCCTTGAAACAGAGGTTTGGGCCTGAAATAGAGCGAAGTTTAACATCGTTCAGTGGTAAAGAAAAATGCTGTAACTAAAGCAATTACACTTTCACAATACCAATAAAGGTACATGCTATCCGGTACAACCGAAATGACAAAAGTTATTCATGTTATTTTCCGGCGAAGAGACAAAATTCACGCGCGTTTTCCCATAGGAATACACAGGGAGGCTGGAAATGTAGACTGCATGCTGTCTGCTTCAATTTGCAACCGGAAGTCCCGTAGACACTAGCGCCAGCTGAGCCTCTAGCGTTTATTGTAATAACTCGGCGCCTCCGCAGCTCGCGCCAAGAATTGCAGATCTAGCAAACGTAAATATTGAGAAAAAATATATATTTTGTGGAAGTTTTTATTTTTAAATCTGCGTCTTCCCTTAGAAAAAAAATCGAGCAGGAACCCATCCCCTTTGGGAATGATTATCGCGCCGTTAATGCGAATAGCATCAAACGGTGCGGGAGATATGCGCGTCTCGTCAGGTAATGGCCAGCACACTCTAGATATCGCCAGCTTCCACTCTTGAGGGCGACTCTAAGTTTGTTTGACACTTTCACAGCCCTGCGCATCGATCTCACGCAGCCCAGCACGTGCGTTTGTGCTCGTTTAGGAAGGCGAGCAAAGCACGCGCCGTACGTAATAAACACTCAAAATGGTACCGACCAGACTTTCTGGCGTCTCAGCTAGTCTCAACTCAACGGTGCTCTAAACGGTTGTTTATGGCCTTGCTCATAGGACGCGCTCGGCTATCAGCGCGTCATGAGGAAGCAGCGCGCGGTCGCGATGCACGAGGGGCTCATTCGCTCTCAGTGAGTCTGAGCATCGGCCGCTACGCTCCCCTTCCCTGAGCTGGCGTGGAGAGGGTGAGCCAGCAGCCGTGCTCAGCCTCACGAGAGCAGAATGAGCCCTCGTGCATGGAACGCACGCGATGGTAAAGATATAAACAAGTGTTTGGAGCGCGTTGAATGACTGCCTTCATAGCTCTGTGGTTAGCGCGTCTGCCTGCTGATCAAAGGGTCAACAGTTCGAATCCCAGCCAGCGCCGGTCTTTTTTATTTATTTATCGGCCCGCGGCGTAAGAGGTTGGAATGGCCAGATAGATAGATACATAGATACATAGACGAAAAGTGCGTAAAGTATCCAAAGAATGCTCTTCGCATTAAAACTATTCATTGCAGTGTCAGTTTAAAAAACCCCTGAAAAAAAAAAATGTTTTTTAAAATCAGGTTAACGGAAGACACGCGTGTCAAAAAATTAATTGTACGCGAAGAAAACAAATTAGAGCAATATTGACTGCGCGAGATTTATTTTAAATTCTGAGCGCAAGTCCATGACGTTACGGAATGGTCATTCACTCTTGCACCTCAATGAGATGGTCATATACCCTCCCCCCCTCAGCGTAATGGCCAAGTCGATCCACCTCTCCTCCACGCGCAGAAAATCTGCTGAAGGAAGTTACTAGCAACTAAATCGCGTCTCGCGCCGTCAATATTGCTCTAAGGATTGATTTTTTCTGGGGGGGGGGGGGTCTACTAATTCTTCGACACGCGTGTCCCAAACAGACTGTAAATAAAACAAAAAAAAACATTTACTTTTTTTAGGGGCCCTTTAAGGAAGGCGCATAAGAAAATACAAGCACGCTGTTCTGTCTTCAGGTGATGTCGTGAAGTAAGGTTGGTGAAAGCGAAACTGAAACCTAGTGGCCAGTAGGTTCTCTAGATGCTTTGCGTGGTGATTACGCCGCCAGATTCGCTTCGATTTTGCAACAGGACTTTTGCGAGAGAAAGGAGTGCCGGTAAGCCGTGGAGACTCAGACTAGGAGTGCCCTTTCCATCTATTTGTCGCTGTAGCGAAGACATTATCGTTGCATCGAGCTCGGCATACGCGTCAAAGCCACACCGAAGGTAAACGTCGGCTGTATAATCCGGTGGCGAATCCGAAGGCATGAGCGCAAATCTATCGGCCCTTTCCGAGAGCTGGTGTCGCGGATGCAAGACCATTGAGAGGAAACCCTGCACTAACCGCGCTTTGAAAGAAACGAAAGTGTACGTCCAGGAACCGTAACGACCTAACGCAGGCTACAGAATCATAGATGAGAGGCAGCTTGGCTCAGAGACTTCGAAAGCATCCCTCTCAAAGGTTGGCTCAGAGCCTCCAGCTTAAAGCCGTGGTTGCACAGCTCGTACATCATACAAAAGACATGATGACAATTATCTTCGGACACGCCCCAAGCATCCTCGAAGCATCTTTACTTCGTGCATGCTTTGAACATGCCCATGCCTACAGACAGTTTCGTATGACCAATGTGACAAGGGCGTCCAGATGAAGAAACGCCCCTCAAACAGTGTGTGTAGACTATCTTTTGTATGATGTGTGTGGTGCGACCACCGGTTTAGAAGGACGCTGGAACAAAATTTGGACCCAACAAAACAAGGCCGCAGCGATAAGCGGGACGCTGCAAAATCGAAAGAAAAACATCACTCATACAAGCGATATCTCTAACGGATGGCCGTATTTTCTGGAAAAGAAGTGCGCGATTGAACGGGGCCGAGGAGACCGACGAGACATTGCACGTCATGACTCGCATTCCCTCTCCTCTTAGCTTCGGCCCTTCGAGCCGGGTGAACCGAAGCGAAAGGAGAGAAGCGGGGGCCGCTTCACTTCATTCTCGGCTGTTCCAGGAGGACCGTGACGTCGCATTCCTCGCCTGATCGCGCCCTTATTTTCCAGACATACGGCCATCCGTTTGAGATCTCGATGTATGAGATGATTATCAGAAGTTCGTAGCGTCCCGCTCAACGCTTCTGCGGCCTCATTTAGTGAAACCAAATTTCGGTCCAGCGTCCCTTTAACACAGTCAAGTGCGCTCTGACTCCGTGTATCGGCTTCGGCCATTGTAATTGTCTACGGCAATGCCTATCATTGAACTGCAAAAAAGAAAAGGAAAAAAATAGATGAGAAGATTTGAAGGCGGTCCATCGCCCGTTAGCGCAACTGGGTAGCGGTACCCAAGCCTTGTCCATGACGTGGAAGGTGCGTATAGCAGATCCACAGACAGACAAGAGTTCCTTCTAATCGTGAGGACAAAGACGTTCATACATTCATAAGTTTATTATTGCGAAAGCATTAACTGTTCCCGTAAAGTGGAGCAGATGGCGTCTGTAACCACGCAAACGCGTACTAAATTGGCCGTGACGCGTCAAATCGGATGCTCTGTCACGGAAGCCTGCGCGGCTCGCTCGAGGTCAAAGCGGACGCGCCTCGGAAATAAACACCAACAAAGGCACGGAACGCGAAGTCAAAACGGCGCACTCAGACAAAGCGGAGCACAGTAGCTTGCGCATCAGGAAGCCGTCGCGAAGCCCTGCAAGGTTCGCCGCGCCTGCGCAGTGGGGGAGCGTGATGTCACCGCCGCAGCGCTGTGTGCGATAGGGAGACGTGGCGCGCTGCTTGTTGAAACTGCGGTGCGTGTAGGAATACAAAAGCATTCCCTACCTGACCGAATTTTAATGCTTGGCCCACAGTGGTCCACACAAAATTTTCATTTGTGAAAAGGACGTCATGGAAAATCAATCTAATGTAGCACTCGACTTGAAGTACAAACCCACGCCACTAATTTAAATAAAAGCTTTTAGGGACACCCCTGCACGAACGCCTCCATTGGTGATAGGTGTTTTGTTCTTACGCTTACATGGGTCCTATTCCTTTCCAGAAAACCCCAAAGATGGCCACGACGCCGAGAACAGGGAGAATCCTGTTGTCGTGGACTGTCCTGCTGCTCGTCCTGTGCCTGATGGCGCAGCCCAGCTGGCAGTTCAAGCACCTGAAACACAAGAAGATCCTCAAGGCGCTGCTGGCCGGGGCGTTTCTACGCAAGAGGGTCATCCCGATCCCGATCCCGTTTCACCAGGAAAATCACCACCCGCAATACGTGCCCGTGCCTCAGCCGATACCATACAAAGTGCCGTAAGTTTGTTTTCTTATTATCGGTTTTTTCCTATTGGATGTTAAAAGCGTTGATCCACTGACTCTGGTAATGCATTTTGTATATAATTCAACCTTCAATAATTGTTTTTATAAAACCTTTGTTCTTCGGCATAAAAGTTAGCATGTATTTCGCCGCCCAGTTTGGGACACCTTAAACCTATAGACGTTGACAGTCCAAGAAAGCGGTATGAAGCTCGCTTCCAGCGCGAAGTCAGAGCCTTCTATACCTTTAATTAACATTTCGTCGCACGCGCAGTCAATGCCCGATGGATGGAAACGAGCGCATACTGGGGCCTAGCTTCTAATACCCTTGTTACACGGGCGCACTTAACTACAAGTTACGCTAAGCCACAGTTAGCGCACTATACTTGCGGACAACATTCTGCGGCTATGCAGTCAAAGCTATGGACGGACGTGCGCCTGAGCATCTTGAGCACCCATCAAAGAAGTGCATGCGCGCTTTTCACTTCTTCTGAAATAGCTGCCAGAGTACAGCGCGGCAACTGTAGTGCCGCGTAACAGCGGTTAACTTTGTAACCATGCGTTAAGGGTGCCCATGTTACACGGGCACACTTAACCGCAGTTAACTCAACCTTACCTGCTGGACCACCAACTGGGACCACCGATGTCTCGCCTCTATGCCCCGCCGTTCCGACGCGGCCGAATGCATGGGGCCTTTGCCTCTAGACTACTATATTTACTATAGGCTTCGGCTAGCGTTGAGGCGTTCACGTCAACAGGCAACATTCGGAAGATGGCGTCTTCCAGTGCTGGTTTCAGACGCTGCATTCTTTTGGTTCCTCCGTAAAGAAGATGCTTTGTTTACATGGTGACTCCGACCATAGCAAACGGAGCTGGGCTTTTGTGCCGTGCATTTTAAATGGTCGGAACATGATGAGTTTGAAATAATAAGGACTAAACGCAGATGACTGATTTTCTCCAGTGCCTAATATGTTCACGAGTCTAACACGAAAGTATGTTTTCAGCCCGCAATTGGGACGAATTTCTATAGTACGGTGACATAGGGCTAAACTGCCGATGTACCGAAAAGTTAGCTGATTATATCTTTCTAAAGCGGTATTGATATCGCGAGTTTGGAACATCTAAAGCGCACGCTTAGAACGATGTCGGTATCTTTTCAAACAGTTTGAAAAATGTTCATATTGATTGCGTAATTACAACATTTCTATTATACCAGATGCACCCGCAATCTCAATGCCCTATAAACTACAGATCATTAAACTACTCCCCCATTCCTCATCATTGTATCTTTATTTTCGTGCCCATATAGACGACAAGTGGTTTGTGATGTGTACAACGCAGTAGTTAGATGAGGTTATAACTCAGCATAATGCCTGACAATGGCAGATATAAATCATCTTCTAATATAACTAAGTCACTGGTTATGTACCAGGACGTAGTACAACGTGATAGCTCAGTAATAGTACAGTGCTCAAAATAATATCTAAAAATAGAAAAGTATAGCAATTTCTAACATAATAAACTCACTGTTATCAGCCTTTATTCCTTTAACAAGCCGCCAAACGACAGCGTCAGTACGCGTTATTCGTTGCGAGCCTGGAATCATTTGTTCATGACTTTCTTTGACCTTTTCTGACAACAGCATCACAAATTTCTGCACCTGCATAACGTCCTTTGATGGGACCACCCATTTCTTGCGCAGGGTGCACACCATTCACAAGCATCATCACCACACCAAGCACGTGCACCACTACAAGCACACCAGAGGGCGGAACACCCTGGTAATCCTCGACAAGCAGCACCAGAGAAAGCACGGTGGTGGTTGGTGATGATTTGATGCCTGTTCGAAGGACAGATGAATCAACAATCCGCTGAAGATTTGTAATTTTGCTATTGGCGATTAGCGCGACCAAAGCGTCACTCTGGTCGGCTTTCATGATTGTGCGAACGTTCAGTGACGTCTCTAGCGAATTCATATTCTATTCATCGACGGAATCAGAGAAGTCAGATTGTCAATGTTGACAGAGTATGTTTAAGATTGCAATGACTCCAAGCTTCCACCGTCCTTTTACGCAAACCATCGAACTTGTCGTTCGCAACTGATGATAAATGGCCAGAATTACCACCACAGTGACGTCACACGTCCGGAGAGGAACCATGAAGGGCGTGCCACTGAAACATCTCGGAGCTAATATTAGATTCACATATCAAATTTATGCTGGCATTAGGCCTCTTTACTATTCTGCAACTCGCAACCATGATTCAGTTTACATGCAGAAGCCGATCAAGGACGTCATACCTTCGAAATGGTTGGATGAGCGCGGTTTTCGTGCACCCTCGAGTGCTGCTCCCACTGTCTACTGTTACACTCCTTACCTGGTATAATGTATCGACTACGCACAGAGTTGTTGTAAACTGCAGCGCAAAGCTCGGGAAAATATATGAGCATGGAGCTCGCGCCTCTTGCACAGCATCGTAAAAAGTTTAATTTCTTAAGACAGAAGGAGCCTGAATGTGGGTGTTTGCTCGAAAACCCAAATCATTCACAAAACTATACCAAAGCGCTTGCACAGTAGAGAGTGGGGACGAAATGGAGCAGTTTTCACGCTCTAATTTTTTCCCTAGTTTAATAGGTACGTCAGAAACGGGCTTAATGGTCATAAATGTAGGGTAAAAGACCTTTCACATCAGCTAAACAGCACTTTGTGCAAACTCTTCTAAAAATTGAAAAAGTAAAACTTCAAGAACAAGTGTATGTGTCCCATTACACCTTCCCCCAGGCGAAGAATGGGACACAGGCGAGATTGCGCTATAAAAATGTACTAGTGAATATTATAGGCAGACGGGTTTTCATCAGACATGAAGCCCAATGGCAGTCGTCTTTTTTCTTCTGATTGTTTGTAGTTTTGGACTGGGGATTAAGAGCGCGGTAACATTTTACACAAAACGAATAATAGACCTTTTTCAGAGGTCAGAGTCACCTTGTGGCAGTCCCAAGAGCTCCAATATTGCCGCTCTAATGACATTGATAGGAGATCATGCTCAGCTAAATCAAGCACCCTCGATTTCATCGAAGGTGACGTAAAAGGACCATCTTTTCACCTTTCTGCTCTATGCTTTCAAATACGTTCGGTTTTTCTGGTGTGGAGAAGCTGTGTAGTGCCACCATTAGAGCGTCGGGTTTGGTTCTGCACAGGGTGGGTAGACTGACTCTCGGAAACGGTTTATTGGTGGCCTAAATGCAATACGAACTAAAATTAGATGATTCATCATTATTACAAGTTAACCATTAGTATAAATCTACAAGTCAGAGACAACCCTATCTTTATATAAGAAGAGAACTGAAGACACATAGTCCTCTATTTCCACCCAGCATCCTCACTGTCCCATTCCTCCCAAACTGCCTTGCGCACGGTAAGCTGCCAATTGTGGCAACAGGTAAAATCCTAAGCTTAAAATAGCGGTGATTGAATGCAACCTATTAACACATCTTTTCAAGGTTGTTTTACTACGACCGTTGGCCAAACCGTTTTGGTTCAAGAATCGAGAAAAACAAATGTGTGCTACTTACCTTTGAGTGCCGAAGTGGCAACCACTGACTTAGACCGTGTACACCATGCCAAGCAGGTACGCCATTACAGATGAAAGTACCGCTACCACGGCGTCATAAATCTAGCAATCATCAACATTTTGGAACTATTCACTGAAGAAATATATTGACTGTCCGACTCCTTCCACCATCCCATTCCTCCTCGCTCTCCCCTATAGCTTTCCCTCAGGGATCCCCATGGGTTAATAGTATCACGAAAAGAGCGAGGATAACGTGATACCTCGGCTCAAGGAGATTCACCTGATTGACCCAGTAAATCGATTGCACAATATTACGGGCCTGATGCGAGCACGTGTATGTTAATGCTTCGTCTGGCTAAATGGCCTTATGTACGCTCAACACGTAAGAATCGTAATGGCACCAAGTGCCTGAGCTATGGTAGCAAAGCACGGCGTACATGGTATTCCTCTGAAACAGTACAAACAGTTGATGTACAAAACATGAGACTAGAGGATGGCGAATGAGGTAATGTATACAGGTCGGTGTCGACTGAAGCGCGTGATTGAGTTATTTTATCGTCACTGCTACAAAGTAGTTTGCAATTGGTCAGACTCAACTCTTCCCAAAATGTATTACGGTAAGAAGTACTCGGTCCACCATTGGATAGTGTACTTGGAATTATTCTTCTTATCAAGACTTTTTCCAGGGTTACGGTATGTACTGCGCTTTCGATGCAAGAGGAATATTTAACAGATGTGCAGATTCAGGTGCATGTACGTCGTTATTAATAAAACCGGCAAGGATAAGAGATCTATTTACTTACCAGCACTAATGCAATCATTCAGCCGAGATGTGTGATTTACGAAGTGTCGCCAAAACCAGACGGAAAGTCAGAGCACGAGTGTATAAAAACAAACACTCAAATATGTATTTCAATTTGATGTAAAGAGACGTTTCGTGCTGGGGACGTGTGAAAGAACAGACAGATTGTATTGCATGCGTTTTGCATGGAAACGTCGAAGAAGAGCAATTGCTTCACATATTTGTTTCCGCACATCCTCTGTGCACCTTTTCTCTTTGTCATGCAGGAAGAGAATGCGCATTTCTCCTGTGTTTAGAGTCTTTAGACAAATTTCTTTTCAGGGTTGCGAAGACTTGTGAAACAAAAAGACTGGGTCTTTTAGTCCACGAGCTTACTTAAAACCCTACGGAAATAGAGTTCACCTCCATCCACAAACTCCGTTTCCCTCTGTCTCTTTTTTTCCTCATTTTCTATATTTATTTATCTTTTTTGTGGGTAATTCATCAATGTCATTGAACCTCTTCTTGACAAGCTTACCACGCCTGTCTGTCAAACTGCGTCCCTCTCCCACCCCCTCAACTTTCACGGTGCTTCCGGGTCGCCAAGTGCGACCGGAAAACTTGACTTGTCCTTGAAAGTCCCAAGGACGGACGAAGCCCTCGAAGCTGTTCATGTTTAGGCTTTCCGAACGTTTATGTGCTCTCTTCTGCCAAAAGTAAATATGCTTTCCTTTCAGCGGGGTCTCTCGCGAAGGCCTTGCCTTTTCCCGTTCGGACTTGCTCGGAAGAACGGCTATTGTGGGCTTGCTGACTGCGGCGTATCATCCTTTTGTGTTTCTTGTTCTCGTACTAGCTACCTAACTATTTCGGGACCTAAGAAAACGGTTCACGGAACTGCTTACAAAATCGATTTTGTTTTATTTTCTGGTGAGCTCGCTATGCATTCAGCTCATAGAAGTTATTTGAAGAATTCAAATACATCGAATTTCGTGGCCGCAGTGCTTGCAATCCCACAATGAGTTCTGAATCTTCATGACTCTACATACATACAACTTCATTTTGTTCAATTTTGTTCACTTGTAAAGATCACCTACCATCTTAGCATCACATCATAATTAGGAATATTAAAAGCTCTACAACTTGCAGTTGGACGAATACACTTTGAGTAATTGGCCAGAGTAGGTTACGTCATGCTGCTCCCGAGGTACTATTTCAAAATGTGGATTTTAAGTGTATGTCTATGACGTTTTTGCTCGATCAGTCATCGTGCGTCCTTTGCAATATACTATCATCCTGACATACGATCTGTTCATCGCCATTTTCATGTAACAGATATCCCACTAGTCACAAAAGGCTTTCATCATAGTTGGCTTTGCCTAACTCGTATATTGTTTAATTGCCATGAATATTTGTTTGCGTTTGGTTTACGTGTTTATCTTCTGTGTGTAATTTGACTCAGAATTCTACGATAATGTTTAGCGTTTGGCACATGACTGAAGTGGCCTGTCCGCTTTATTTTTCAACCTTGTTTCGTTTTACTTAAACAGTGTTTCTTACATGTATTATGTAGTGAAATAAACACGATGGGCAGCCCAAATGTCTGAGCTGGAATTATTTGTCGGTCTGTCTTGCATTCAGCCAGAGTGAGTAAAAATAATTTTGCTAAAGTAGCAGTTTGAGAGTGTTCGGTCTGGCCTTATGAGCAGCCATATGAACGAGCAGAAGGCTTTAAGACGTTTTCTTCTTTCTCAATGTTTTGTGATAAAAAAGCCCGCGCTTTAGTCTCCTCCTGTGCTTTTCTTTAAACGGTCATGTGTCGAACTGTATCAAGCGAAACACGACTCCACGTTTTGCTGCATAACAGCAGGGCAGTGAGCAGGAGGTGCCTCGGTCGGCCGCTAGTCAGCGAGGATGGTGGCCAGAAAAAGCAACCCTGTGAAGGCCATGACACCCACCGATTAAGCACGAGCGCTGCGTCACAGTTCGGCAGGACACTCGGACGTTAGAGCTAGAAATCGTAAGTTTTGTTTTAAGTGTGTTTAAAAAATGCATTAATATTTACAAAAGGTACAACTCAATTTTTAAGGAAAACTGCATTAATATTTACAAACAGTAAAACAGAAATATATTGCTCATTAGTGCCTCATAAAATATTTTATAAATTTTGTTTGCCGCCATCTTTGGCAAAACTGTGCTACACAATGTCAATGAAAAAACTGTTAAAGTGCACGCGAGCTGGTGTAAGTTATACTCACTTATACATGATTGAAACGTGAGACTGTGGTTTGAAAAACGGATACTCGTGAAGTAGGAAGAAAAAGGGACAGACAACGTTTCAGTTTAAATAAACATGCGATCTTTTTACATACCAAATCTGGTTGTACTGCGCCTTCTTGACAGTGTCACAGTGTCGCTATTTCTTGCTTGTCCTGAATTCCTTGCCCAGGAGGATGTCCCACAGTCTCTCGCACGCACTCCGGAGTTCGTGGATTTTCTTGCTCGCTTCTTCTCTGTATGTCCTGATGATTTGTTTCTTCGTTCTCCATGGGAGGTTGCTCGTTGAAAGATGCTTGAAAAGCAGCGGATCGATGAAGTTCTTGCAAAGAGAAAGCCCAAAACAGGCTACATCTGCTTCCAGCTCCGCCAATCGCAGTCCCAACCTTTCCAGTGCCACATACGCTTGACAAACAAGCAGCGACGATGACGACGACGGGAGAGAGCATATATGAGAGAAACGTATTAGTCCTGCTTCGGGTATGATCAATGAAGAAACGGTTAAAGTGCAGGCGAGCTGATGTAAGTAATACATGATGATTGAAACCCGAGACTGTGGTTTGAAAAACGGAAACTCGTGAAGTTGGAAGAAAAGGGACAGACAACGTTTCACGTTGTCCGTCCCTTTTTCTTCCAACTTCACGAGTTTCCGTCTTTCAAATCAGTCTCAGGTTTCAATCATCATGCACAAAATGTGAATTATACAAGTGCACCGAAAATAAAGGTCAGCGCACAAGGTCAAAACTATAGGCGGGCAAAGATGGCGACATCTCAGCTGGAATATCGTATATTCAGTCGTTTTACACATTTCACATTCGTGTCATTAGTGTTAAAAATAAAATAGCTGTCTCGTATTTTTTTTTCAGCCACGTCTAAAAGCAATGCATTGAAAAAGCAAGATCGTAAAGCCACGAGTCGTCATGTGAAGTATGATTGAAATATAAATTATAGTAATAACGTATTTCATAAACATAAAAAACCGGAGAGCGAGTTCTAACCAAAAAGGGCTATCTTTTGGTGTTTAAAAAAATAGAAAATCGTGCAAAAAATAGGATTGGTTTACCTTTCGTTGGTAGGGAATCTTTCGGGATAGTACGATATAGTTATGCTTTTCACCACAGGAGCCGCGGCGATCGAATCTCAAGGCTAATAGACACGACGGTCTGCTTGCCGCCCACACAGGCATAAGTGAGCTCGCCATGACTTTTTTAGGTTTCGGCATCTAGGCAAGACAATGAAAGATCAGAAATTCTAATTAAAGTCAAAAATAAAGGCGGTGTTTTTTTTTCTTATTCAACTTGATTGTTTACTTAGTTTCCCGTCGAAGATAAGTACTGGTCTAAACCGTCATTGGAAGCATTCTATACTTGGGAAAAACTTTCTGTGGCAATAAAATAAAGTATGTGAGAACACTGTACCTATGGGCGCCAATAAAAGATTACACGCGCACCCTTCGCTTCCGAAATACCGCAGAAAGTAGCCCCGCGCGTGCTAAATTCGAGTTGCCACAGCAGATAGCACACAGATCTGATGGAATATGACCTGGCTATTAGCGACGTGCGCGACCAAAAGCGTCGCTGTGGTCGACTCTCCGCGATTTGACATAGGAGCATGGCTGGACTGTCAAGTTGGACGGTGTTGGTCTAAGAACGCGATGACCTCGAGCTTACACCATGCTCTTCTCACACTTCATAATTGTGGTTAGCAGCTGATGATAAGGAGCCATGATAACAACTCGTGACGTCAAGGCGAGACAAATTCAGGCAGTGACGTCAAGGCGAGGCAAATTCAGGTGGAAACGTCAAGGACGAGAGTCATAAGAAGACGCCACCAAAATATTTGGTCGCCAATAGAAAAAGGAGCGGGACCAGATTGAAATGCATTTACTGATGGTAACAGCTTAAGATTGTATCCGAACCTGAAATACCCGGAAATAAGGACAAAATAATCCTGAATAGCAGTGACTTGAAAACGTTTATTGATATAGCACATGCTAGACAACAAAACGCAGAGAAGGCACGGAAAGCCTCGCATGATGAGATACTGTAAACGACTTAATTTTCGCGGGGACCTAATTTTCGCGAATTTCGCGAATCTTCTACAACTCGCGAAAAATAGGTCCCGCGAACAATTCCGGTAAAATATAAACACATTGGAGTCTATATTGAGATCCCACAGCTTCGCGAAAATTAAAACCCGCGAATCACTCCAGAGCTTCAGCCTTGACCTAAAGCGCGAAATATTGAGCCCGCGAAAAATAAGTCGTTTACAGTATATGGTGAATATTCGCACAAATGCATGACTAGATGTGTAACGATGCAAATAACCTCGCAGTGTAGGAAATGAGTTAGATCAGCTTTTCTACGGGACCTCTGCTTTCATTTGGACCAGGATCAGAGGTCCTACTTCCAACAACTGGAAATTCTGCGAGGACATAAGACTTAGAAGAGCAATTAATTTTGCAATAAACAGACACACTGATCAAGAAAACAACGAATATTATGGTGAACACTGCAATGTACATGCCTATGGGGTCATTACGCGCGAGAACATCGCAAGGGTGGATATATTCAAAACTTTGTAACGCGACCGTCGTCACTGACTTGTCCGGGCGTTCCGCCTCGGAGTAAGCCACAAACTCGCAGACGGACAAAGACGCCGTGCCGTGCAAGTGAATGCTGACGTGGCGACCATGCACCGGGACGGGACAAGGAAGATATACGGACTGACCGGCATGGGTACCTTTGAAGACGCTGCAGACAGCGTTACGAGCGTAAGCCCTGCTAGAGTTACCGACGCGCACAGTGGCGTGGACAACAGACGGCATCCTCGCGTCGAGGAAGTTCAGCTTGACCACAGTGATGCGAAAGACATTCTCTAGGTCCACATCGAGCCAGGGCGAATCCTCAGCTTTCGTTGAGGCACAGGTGCTTTTGTTGCCATCCACTGCGAAGGAGGCCTCGCCGCCGACGTTGGATGCCGAGGACTGGACAGCAGGGAGACCGCCAGTGACGTCGGAGAGGCAGAAGGGCAGGCTTCGGGGGTGCCAGAGGCCGTCGTCGTGGCAGCGACGATGTTGGGGTCCCATTAGATCGAAGCCCGTATCACAAGCGTAGACCACGGTAGTTCCTGTTCGGTTGCTTGACGTCTGGGTCGGTAAAGCTTTCGTCGGTATTCGAAGGACGAACTTGCCGTTCTTGGGGACTTCAGGCGTAGGACAGGCATCCGTACACAGGGCGACGAGGATGCAGACCAGCAGCAGAGAGAATATCTTGCAAAGTCGGATGGCGAGGTGGTTCTGCCCGATGTTCAGTTCGTCGCCAAGAATGAAACCTCCGCCGTAAGTTCGCATCTCAAGTACTAGCCAATCAAAAGGATTTCTTTTTCGGCAGAGTTGTACCCGGATTCTGTACTTGCCCACAGACGTACAACAAAGCGAGTGACCTCCACACATATCGCCGGTTGTTCCTTCGGTTCGAGATCAATTTCTACTGTCACTTTCTTTAGGTGACCTTGAAACTTCTGCGAGGGGGATCTTCAACGGTGAGGGAAAGTGACCTCATATCTTTGCAACAATCATTATAGACATTTGAGGTCACCCGGAGGTCCCATAGGATTGAACGGGGTTGCGGCTAATGACACCGGGCTTTTGCGTGGGATGCTACACGCGAGGCAATCGTGTCAAACCCGCTTTTACTGTACCAAGACAATCATGGGGGACAGCAATTGCTTTATATTTAAAGAAAATAGAATATGACCTTTAAAGATTGAGCTTCCAAATTGACAAACTTTTCTCGTTAACTTCCAAGTTCAAACTTCTCTTTAAAACATGTGCGGAATAGTGTACTCTTTTTTTTAGTTTACATGCAACAGAAATGAAGTGTAAGCCATTCGATGGGACTTTTCTTTAAAAATATTTGAGAAACATTTTAAAGTTGTGGACCTAAAAGCGTTACAAGATATAAACTCACAAATATGAGTCACAAAGTCAAAGTAGCCAAGTTTTTTTATCTATTCTTGCAACAATACAATTTCCATATTTGTATAAATATTTACTTTTCAATAGTTGCCAGAAATTACTATTTATATAAAATCCTGCAGCTCTGTGCATTTCAATTGTAGTTCGCATATTATCAGGGGTCAAACGTGACAATTACGACCAAACCGAAATATTTCTTTTCTTGCAAGAGCCTCTTGATCCTGCTCCCTCCAAAAATAGGGGGGGGGGGGGGGTAACATAAAAATTTATAAACGCAAACAAAACTGTTCATCGGACCAGTGTGCATGATCCTACGGATATTAACCTCACAGAGAGAGAAAGAAAATAAATGAAGGTAGTGGAGAAATTGGAAACGGCGCCGGCAACTCAACTCACAACAGTCGAGTTCCAGCGGGGCTTTCAAGGCAAGCAACGCCAATAAACATTGCGTGTGCAAGCTATAGGTTTGCACTGACGGGTGGTGCACGAAAGCGCCCGATGTCAAAAACCCCCGTGTCAGAATGCCGGGGCATTCAGCTTCTAACGACGGGGCATTCAGCTTCTAACGAATATACAGTAAGTGTGCACACCAGTTTGTGTAACGTAATAATGCCATACCCGGGACCTAAGTAAAGAATAACTGGGTGAAGCTTTCTGTCGTTTTGCGATGGTAAAAGCGAAAATAAAGACAGAAAATATCAGTCAGTGGAAAAACATTAAGAGTTACAGCTTTTATCAATGAGCACTGAACCAAAGCTCTCGTCGGCTCTGGAGCACGCGCGGATTCACAGCTATACTTTGTTTTATAGTTAATCTACAACACTGTCAAAGCTGCTGGTGCGAGCACGGGGTTTGATCTCGTTGATCATTTGAACGCGTTTTCGCGGAAACGAAACCATAGATGAAGCAACGCGCTCGCGCCCGTAGCTTTGGCAGAGTTGTATATAAGTACAAAAGGGAGTATAGTTCCGACGAAGTGAGTTCAGTAAAACAGTTAACCCGCAGCTCAAGGCGCAATACCCATCCTAGCACCAAACACCAGTTCCATTCAAAGAATATTTCCATCCATCTAGGTAGATAAAATTTTTGCTTCCTCTATGACAGTAGAGTGCATCGCTGGTGATGCAGATTTCTGAGTCAACCTTATTTTGTTACTTTCACTGAAAGACACTTTGTAGACCCTTAACAGATTAGCTTAAAAGACGGAACAATGCTGGTTGGACCGCGAAGAAAAATTTCGGACGGGGTCAGTGAGAACGTGGCTTCTGGCACGCGGGGAATACGGGACGGGGTAATTGAACGCGGGGTTTTCGAAACGTGGGACCGATGACGCGGGGCTTTTGCGACAATATTTCTGCACGCGAGGCAGTCGTGCTACACCTGCACTGACATGTACCGTATTTTCTGGGCAAGTTACACCCGTTTTCACCTCAAGTTAAAAATCCATGTTTTGCTCATTGTTCACACACGGCGCGAAGTAGTTCTTACGAAATTTGGTTGTCGGAAGAAAAAGCGATGCTTTTGGCGCTTGGAACGTGAACGTCTTGATAAGATAGCATTAATATAATCTAAAATTAACCTAAATATATCTTAATTATCCACATAAAGGCGGAAGTTAGTAATGTTCCGCGAGGGCTGGACTTGTTGTACTACGAGTTCTTGAGGTGAAAATGGGTATAGCAAGATTCTCCTTATGTCATGTAATACACAATCTGTGACGATATTTTTGTTTTTTAATTTGAATTTTTGCTGTTAGAACCGTGACCAAGCAAGAGAGCCGTGAGTGCATTTTATTTAAATTATATTTATCAAAACTGAATCCCGCATGTTCCGCCAAATTCAAAATGGTCGCTGCGGGTGCTGCTTCTATTGCTTACATCAATTTAAGTTTAAGCGAAATGCGTGGAAATATCACCCAATCTATACATATTAAATACCCAATTTTTTAAAACTGACATTGACCCCACATAGAGCGATTTTTGGAAATTACATGGCTTGCACTGAAGTCACATCACTCGCCACATGCGCCCGCCTTACCGCTGATTGCGCATCTTCGAGTTTATTTTTCTCGTCAATCGGAAGTAGAAGTCACCCTTAATGACCACCAGCACGAGAAGATGACGTCATGTGCATGTCATATATTGGCCAAGGTTAGCAATTACCCGGCGGGCGAGATGACAACGCGTGGCACTACAGTCACGCAAATGCACACCATGAAAGAGATTGGCGGTAGGTACACATTTTTGCAGAAAGGAGGGGAGGTCAAAGCGCGGATTTGATGTGCCGCTGTATCGCCTCAGTGATTCGCCGGTCATACGTGACTTTCCACATGAACTTTCTTTTTCTTGATCGTTCAGAGGGAAGATATTGTTTGTGCAAATATTTTGAGTTCTAAAATTAAATCGAATACTTGTCCAAAAAAAATTTATTTGAATTTTGAATTAGTAGTATTCGAGTTTTTGAATAATTCAACAAATTCAACGTTCTACACAAAATTATGGTTTAATACAGAACACTTTCCAAATGGTGTTTAAGCCCTCGCAAGCCTCAGCTGGAAATAAATTAAGTCAGCATCGATAACTTCTGACCGACTACACATTTCGATAAAAGGCAGTTCGTTTGTTGTCTAGACGAAAACTCGCCAACCACACATGTCGCCATTTTAAAGTACCTCTCGTTCCCTATCGCAAGCTATTTGCGCTGCAAACCTGTTGTTACATTCATGATAGTATATATAATTACCAAAGCAGGAATAACAACTGTAACAGACCTTTCCCGAGAAATAGAGGCGCTTCCAACGTCTGCTGGAGGCATTGTGGCGTGCTGATTCAAACAGTTTATCTGTAGAGATTTTCCAGGAATCAAAAACGAAGTTGATGTTCGTTTAATATTTCGTGCGTTCAGAGCGCAGGGAAAGCAGAAGGAAATCAAAATAGCCAATCCAAGGCTGTGTGAGTTTCCCATGACCTTTGAAAGGGAGCACACCTTTTTAGATAGTTTGTTTCAGGCGACTCGACGGATATTGTTAAAGAGAGATTATCTTGAAACAGTGCGACAAGATTCTGACGAAGAGCAAGACTGGACAACACTAGTGCTGACCGATTACGTTGCATGTAAAGCCTAGTCAGGTGTTTTGCTCGCAGACGGATTGGCTGCGAAGGCTCGGATACTACACTTTTTAGAGACAACGCTTGCTCTCACCCCTGCAATGCACATACAAGTTACTCAGTAAATAGATAACTTTAATTGGCATTCCTCAGAATAGCTAAAATCAAACTTTTTGCCAGCGCCCAAAGAAGAATGGTGAGGACATAGGCAAATGCTGAATGTGCTTGTACTGGCATCTGCTACAATTACTGTTCCAGATGCCAACATCTGTAACTGCGCTGCCAGCATACTCCTTGGAGCTTGGGTAATCATGCAAAGGTCTACTGTTCAAGCAAGCCTGTGCATGATCATTTAGCCTTGCGTACTGGGCAGAAACTAGCTTTATTTTGTTTCCTCCAAGGTTCGCAAGGCATAGAATAGATGTGTCAATATAATACGTTGATTCCTTGTGAACAAGTCAATATTCGAGAAAATAAAATGTTGCAGAAGGGGAAAACCATGGTGTAGACTGGAAAATTTGTTTCCTTTCCACGTCTGAATTGTATTCAACTTGCGTTACATGTCTCTGTGCTGTCATGCACAGTTGCCCAAATTTAGTTTTTACAGCTCCAGTCTATCCCCTGAATGGAAACCCCATTTATTAGGAACCAACAGGGGAGCTTCTTTGCCACGGTGCAGCCTCGCCAGGATGTCAGCGTGGCAGCACATGAAAAGAAAATGTCAATACTCTATCACGTAGGAGGGACATTAAAAAATATGTGGAGAAGAAGCGTTTCTAAACCCGTGTTTGGCGCATCGGAACGCAAGAAGAGGCGCACCAATCAACGGACAACATAAAGAGAGCACGAAGAAAGCGCGATGATGAGGCAGCCAAGCGCGCGCTGTAATTGGGCGAGATGGGGGGAGGGGGGGGGTGGGGGAGACAAAAGAATGTGGACGCATACGGAGGGTAAACAGATGCAAAAGGTCCGCAAAGAGCAGACGAGCCTGTAAGCCGTACTGCTTATATGGTGTTTGGGGTTTCAGTGGCTCAAATAGCAAAACAGTGGCAGCATACTAAGGTTGAGAACTTGGATTGGGAAAATTTGCAAACCGCTGCATAAAATCTCAGGCTTTGATATCTGCTGGTAGACTTGGGAAGTAATATTGTCACGAAAGAAAATTGATGAGGCGGTGTAAACTGAAGCAAGCGAATCGTTTAATGGGGCGAACTTGTGCCCAAAACAAAATAGACGCAGGCTAGAGTCGCAGGCCTCGATGGCTCCGAAACAGCAGGATCGAACGCTAGGGCCAAACAGCCTTCGGCTCGCCACGCGGAGCCCCTTATGTACGTGGGCTTCTGGAACAATCAGCGTAGAAGGTTCGGCGCGTAGAACATCCTAACCTCGAATAAGCAACAGTGTTCCCGAATTTACCAGAACTCGACATTAGAGAAACAAAGAACAGAAAGGTGTAGCCGCCACCGGGCATCGAACCTCGGCTCTCTGCGTGGGAGCCAAGCACGATAACCATAAGGCCACGGGCGCGTTGCCAACTTCGCCAGCTGCGCGCGCGGTATTATGTTACAAGTAACGGATTACTTGTAATTCGTTACTTTTTTAAGTGTAAGTGTAATCCTCACGTTACTTTTTTTGCGATGTTAATTTGTAATGTAATTTTGTCACAAATATTGGTAACAGATTACTTTAATTACTCGTTACTTTTCAAATCTATTAACATAATACACGAACTGGAGGATTATGAGCAGGCAATTCAGCAACATAAAGATAGAAAGTTCAACAAAATAAAGAACACGGTGAAGAGGAGAATAACTGAAAATAAAACTAGGATTATTTTTATGACCGGTCAGTAGAACCACTAGAAACACGCTTGAAAGGCCCGTTTCAAAGGGAAGTTTTCGTAGATCGGTTCCTTTACGCCGAATCTCCTAACGGAAGTAAACGCTGCTACTGAGCATGCGCAACGCTAGCTTTTTCTGCATAATTCCATATATCAACTCCGGCTGTCGTAAGCTAGCGGGATGGCGGGTATGATTGCATTTTTCGCTTCCTTGTCAGCTTGCAGGTTAACGGAGTGCACCCTCATTCTTTCTCCTAGGTACGATATCTTATTTTTACAAGGACTACCATAATCCGGGCGTATGAGAAATGGAAAGTAGTGCTGTAGAACATTTGTGAAAACAACCAAAATTGTTTCCATTGTTTTCTTGATAAGTGTACGGGAAAAGTTACGTAAAAGTAAATATTAACGTAACAAGTCAAGTAATCCGTTACATTTCAGCGAAGGTAATTCTTAACGGTAATCCATTATGATTTGAGGCTAGGTCATTTGTAATTGTAATTCGTCATGTTTTTCAAGTAACAGGCACAAGTCTGTCTATTGGTCACTACTTAAAGGCCCGTTCACATGCTTGCGCTTGAGTCCGACTGACTGAGACAAGACCGGTTTTCGAGCCTTTTGTGACGACTTACGACCGGCTCCGTTGCTGCGCATCCGGATGTAAGCTGTGGCTTAAAACCGCTCTTGTTTCAAAGCCGGTTCACACGCTGTCAACCGAGTAGGACCGACTTTACTGCGGGTTTGTTTACTACTAATAAGTTGAATAAACCTGACTTGTAAGTCATCGCTTGGTTTTTCCTTACATGTGCCCTCTGTTTATGCTTTTGTTTGTATTGCGTTGTTGCTGCTAATATGTCCCTGAGGGGCATTAAGCGACGCGACGCGACCGACGCGATGACAGCAGGCGACACCGATGAGGACGGAGAGCCCAAGAAGGCATCATCCTGATCACGTTACGTCACGGCTCGTTTATCGAGTGAGTTGCCATACGGGTATTTCGAGAGGCGTTTTACGCGCTTTAATCTTCAAATTGCGAGCTCAACTTTCGTGGACGCTTCCACAAGGAGGACCTGGTACATGCCAGGAGGTTTCTATATAAAACTAACAACCACCCATTTTAACCTGGAGAGGCCATTTAAAGGCCTGAGCGTTTGGCCAACCGTGGGAAGCCTACCCCAGCAACGCTTTAGGTAGCGCACGTCGCCAATAGTCATTGAAAGGGCGAGAACGGCCGGCCGTTTCTTTCGTGTCTTTCGAATGCGCCCGGTCTCCCCAGCACACGCTCGTTGCCTCTAGCCGCGCTTTTGCTGCGCGTGCAGGCTTGAGACTCAAAAGACGCCGAAGGGGTTATCGAAGGTAGAAAGCTTATGTTGGAACATAGCCTCCTCTATACTTACAAAGCCCGGTAGATCGCCACGAGAAGCGGCCGCCGGTATGAAAAAGGTGGAGCGGCAGGCAACGGATGACAGGAGAGCCACGTGACTGGCGCCCCGCTGTGGCGAGACGCCGAAACACACTTCTCCCGAGCGAACAAGTGTGTTTCGGGTCCTCGCCGCTGCAAAGGCTTTGCGCTGACGTCCAGGTTCCCCGAGAAATGGCTCTTTGATGCTCTCTGCTACCACATCATCGCGCTCCAAATCTGCAACCGCGGCACTCTATGGCTTCGTCGTCGAACTGCCAGGCTTTGTGAGTCTAGAGGAGGCTATGGTTGGAAGCAGGGCAAAGGACCTAACCGCCGTTCTAATCTTGCCAGCGATTATGAAGAGATGGTGCGCGTTTTGTCGATCGTGGAAGGCTGACCACAGCGATGCATTTTGGTCGCGTACGTCGCCAATGGCCGTGAGGGCGCTGCGCATCCCCCCCCCCTTTTTAAATGTAGTAGTCACGAGCTATTTAAAATATACCGTGCACAGCATAAATGTGTAATGCAGTATATCTAAAAATAAATAACAAAGCACACAGCTAATTTATTTTGAAGAGTCTTGAAAACAAAATAGTATGCTTCCTTGGCTCAGGACAGCCGCATTTTAATCGAGGCATTGTAAATACTAAACACACGTTGAAACGTCAAACAGCAGTAGTTGTTGTTTTACACAATATCAGTGCTTACCTCTAAAACCAATTCTATGGATACAACTTCTTTGGCAGCCGACACCTGTGCAGTGCAACAGTTCCCTGGCGGCTCTTTTTTTCTTTTTTTTATACGATACTGTGATTCTGCGACAATCCTGATGGCATGATAAAAATGTTTAAACGTTACTTTTTTGACCTAACTAGAAAATTGCTCAGCCTTTAAAATTTAATTTTAATATAGATGAGTTACGAAGGTTAGGCCTAGACTCTCGAGGTGTCTAGTAATCATCCTTGTCATTCATAAAGCATCTATTTTTTTTTTAATTGAACATTTTTTACATTGAAGAACCGAGCTTTTATATATTTTAATCATATCATGCCTGCTTGAAGGAATAGTGTTACTATAAAGCAAGGAACTCTTAGTGCAGTGTTTTAGAAGATGGAAAAATATTGGCACATTATACGGCGTGATGAAAATTCGTCTCCATAGTAATCTTTAATATTGAAGACTGCAAAAACGAAGATACCAAAAATTAAATATCGTGCTCTTTTCTCAAATAGTGCCAGAATAATTTTCTGTAGATGACAATGAACAATGGGGTAGTGTTTTCTTCCATTTATTTTCTGATCGTCACTACCTCCTTAATCGTACGTGATATAAACATTTTTAGTTCCAAAGAAAAGTACTGCCATGAACTGCACCTCTCACAACAAAAAAGGAAGTTCAACGTAGGTTTCACTTCCAACCATACAAACGCACAAAGTATGCCTTCCTAAAAGAATAAAAAATTTAATTTTTTTAGACATTAAACATTAGTGATAATAATGCCATCTGTAAAAAAAGGAAATGAGGAACGAAGAGGGAAAGCAGGAAAACGCAAACCAATAAACAGCACAGTCATCTGGTAAGCTAACACCCAAGGGCCAAGGGGAGCCCGCCAGCCCAGCCGGTCCACTCCGTACTCTCCCCTAATGAGACACCTCCGAGAGACAAGACACAGCTGCAGCTGCTCCCAAAGAATCCGGCCTGGCAGACTTCCACGTCCTCCCTCCTTTCTCCCCTCTCCCTCCTCCCTCCCCATCCCACCCTCTTCCATAAAGAAACCCCTCACCGGACTGCCGGAAAGAAGAACAGATCGTACCAGCCGTCCGAACGGGCCGACTGCACACCACACCGAGGCCACCCCACCCCTCCAGTCCCGGCGCATCCCCAGCTCAGACTTTCATCCGAAAAGTGGCTGCAGCGTTCTTCCTGGTCGAGGATGACCGTTGGACAGTCCATAGCTACCTTCTTGGTGCTCGCGGCGGCGACGGCAACGACATGGGCTGTGGAAGAAGGCCAGCTGCGGCTCGTGATCGGCACGCGGGTGACGACGCACGAAGGCCGGGGCAACGTGGAGATCTACCACGCGAACCGCTGGGGTGCCATCTGCGACGACGAGTGGGACTCGAGGGAGGCCGACGTGGTGTGCAGGATGATGGGCTATGCCAACGCGTCCAGGGTCACGACCAACGGACACTTCGGCAAGGCCCTCCGTGAGTTGGAAACTTCGGCTCGTCTCTCTCCGCGCGTCGCGAACTCGCCCGTTTGATGGAGTACATGGGGTTTGGAAACTTGGCGGAAAGTGTTGACAGCTCGCGGACTTCCGGGGCCAGACGGAACCGAGTGGCTTGTTTTTGTTTTTCAAGAAGTTAGATCCGCCAGAGAAAGAGCGTTCCTCGTTTAATGAGGAGATGAGGGATACTGCACGGTGCGCATTCAGGATCCTCACCACGTGCACAGTTCGGTTAAACAAACATAGATAATGGGGCAGTGTTCAGCTTCATTAAAGATCAAGGTGATTATAATCCGGCGCAAATATATCTGCGTTTGCCGAACATTTCTTTTCGAAGCTTGGACTCCTAAACATGTATAAGCTTGCTCTGCAGAAACTGGAAGTGTTTCCTTCGAGGTATAGAGGCCTTCGTGTTTCGCACGTTAAGGTTTTCGCGTTTTTCCGCTAGCTCTCCATTGTACGGTGACAGCGGTGAAAACAATCACACACCAGATATTCAGACAAGCACACGCGCTTATTGGTGCATTACATATTTATAAAGTGTGCATCGTAAAGTTCTTATCATCTACAACTTCAAGATGGCAGAGTATTCAGCTTCAAGCCATAGACAGTAGATTTAGGCGGACAGATATTGCGGTCACAAGAAGGTGCACTGCATTGTACAATGTTTGGAAATGCAGACTACCTGATTAGTGTTCAGGTAATATGCCAAAACCAAAACAATTAACCTAGACCTTGAGCTCCCGTATGTCGCCTTTTAAAGTCACATTCTCGGTGAACAAGAAGTTGATCGGACAGGTTTACAAAATGCCGGTAAATTGTATATTATTGTTTCTATTTGAACGGCATTCAAAACCAGCATAAAATACCTTAATCCCAAGACGAAACTTAACCAATCAGCAGTTGTTTTTGTTTGTGTAGGGAGGAGGGTGACAGTAGTATTATTTGTGGTGACAAACGACCATCAATCAATATATTTTTATATATAAAGAAACAATATATATTATATATGAAAATTAGTATCAGGTTCTAGGTTCTGGTTCTCAAAAGAAAAGGTAAAACGGTGCCTATGTTCACAATGAACCCTGTTACTACTGAAACGAACGCAATAATTAAACTAGTAAACGAGGCCACCTTGAATTATCTTTTAATAAGAAAGGGTACTTTTAGGTATTTAGTTCTAATACCTTCCCTAAAAGGTCACAAGGATGTACACTTCACATACGCTTATCCGTAATGTTTTGGGAAAAAATGTTCAGCAATAAGGTGATTACTTGCACACGTTCTAGAGTTGCGTAATTCAAGTCTCCAAGAACGTAATTGTGTTTTTGTTTACTTTTGAGAAAGCAGTGACGTAACTCAATGAGACCATCTGCCAACAATCAGCCATCGTCGTTTTCAAATGACTTTTTTATGTTTTGGCAAACGTCGCTGTTGGCATTACGAAATTGGTGACTTCTAAGGTACTGTCGCAAAACGGTTCGTGCGGAGTTCCGAACATTTGTAAAACGCTTTCATTATTTGCATTAACCGTGTGAGCGAAAAGCAAACCGTTTAGAAGTGCCATAACGTATCACGGATTTCAGGTCACACTTCTTACAAGGCATCTGCTTCTTGAAAAAGCTGTCCGCATGATGCGAAGAAAACTTGAATTAAAGAACACGCACATCTTTCATTGGATTATGTCAAGAAAATAACTGTGTCTCATGGCACCGACCTTCCAAGTTAAAAGATAGCCCGATAGAAACCGTTTTTTCTCCCGTCAATCAAAAGTTCCCGGACGAGAGCCCCTATCCACGATGCGCTTGCCTTGTGAAGCTTTTGGCAGGAAATGGCGGAGCCGCACTTCATAGATATTTTGCTGAATTACCGAATCACCAAGGAGTATGATGCGAACGTAGTTACACACGATGCACATGCTGGCGTATCCTGCAATAGCATTTCTAACGTGAAAACATAAAACAATTGTCGTCTTGCACGTACACCTGTCAAAGCGTTATCAGAGTTCTTCAATACAGTACTGGTAACGAAACTTCGGCCAAGGTTTGGTACAGCGCGAAAATCTACCGCAAGGAGCGCGACTCTCCCGAAGGGGGCATTTTCGTTTGTACCCCCTTCCCCCTTCAGTCAGCCACCCCAAATTCGCAATTACAAGTAGTTTTTAACAAACGATTTCTCGTACACCAACCTTTTTTTTTCGCACCTGCAATTGGTCACTGTATGCAAGCACCGGTCATTTTTTATTCATATCCAACTAAAGAACTTGAAAATAAGCTCTCTCTTTTTTTTTTCAAACGAAAATGGTGTTTTTTGCAAGCAAAAAAGAGCCAGGCAATTGAGCGCACGGGTTCACAGTGCCTCCACTTAACGCTTCTCGCAGCACTCAAGTTAACGGCGATAGCGCTATTGATAATTCATTTTGAGGCAATAAAAGGTATTAATTATAATATTTTGGAGAATGTCGCAGAAGAGAAAGTTCGATCAGTTGACTGTGGTTACAGAGCTGAAGACGCTTACGTTAACGAGAAACGCTGTCAGTGCGATGACGCTTTACCCGGGCCCTGTGGCTCGTTTGAAGCGGGTTCGAAATTCCGATAGGCTTGTTCATACACTTTCGTTTGACTAGAACCGACTGAGACAAGACCGGTTTTTAGCTTCTTGTGACGGCTTATGACCAGCTCCGCAGCAGCGCATCCGGTCGAATGAGGCTTAAAACCGATCTTGTATCGCTTGAAACCGGTCGTACTCGGTTGCAAGTGTGTGAACGGGTTTACCCTTTCTGGTTGCCAGACTCCCAGCGGTGCTGGCTAGATGGACGGCTCTTATATCCCGTGGCGCCGTGGGTCGGCGCTAGCCGCGACAGGCGGCGCGCCGCCGTGGTCGCGTCCCAAGCTCTCCCATAGCCTTACGATATACGTACGTTTCGTGACCAGTAGCGTAGGGCTCTGCCCATATTTTAACCATTTACTTCGCATATTTATTAGAGATAAAGCGACCAAGCGCAGCACGTCACATACGATCCCAGCATTCTTCTTGGTACTGGGGTAATTTGTCAAAACGTTTAGATGCAGTACTGTTTTACTAGACGCATGCATTGCAAATAACCATTTCCACGTAGACCAAACAGTTTCTGGTAATAATTGTTGTAAGTGTTAAAAAAGAATGGAAATCGGAAGGATAGTGGCCATCTCTTAAATGGGAGTGCTTTGATTCCAGGGTTCACCTACAGCACAGCTTTCTGGGTAGAAACGCCGTGTCTACTTGACTGATCCTCGTAAGCGTTTTTCTCCTTGTCGCGCGTAACGTTTGGTCTACAAAGATAGTACGATCTAAGCGAGTTTTGATATCGCGGTTCAGACGTCTCGACTCTTATTAAAGGCCGACGTACAACCTCGGTTTCCTTCAGGGAAGAAAATCCTCTTAGCGCTTCCATCTCCCAAGCTGCGAGGGGAGCCAATTTGGAGCAAGGCAGAAAGGTGGAGAGGATATGAGAAAGGTGGAGGCGGGCAAAAGCGAAAAGCGCGAGGTGCACGTCTGCCTTTAATTTAGAACACCTTTGTATTCCCTCCCCCCCCCCCCCCAAACACACACACACACACTAAAAATGGAACACGCTAAAGAAAAGCGGACAATAAACCCTTTTCAAAAGTCCGCGCCAACGCCTCTCCGCCATTGCTTGCTCGCATACTCTGAGCATTGTATTGGACGCGAAGCCTCCGTCAGCGTTCCGCGAGGACTCGGATCCAATCACGTGCTTCGTGTTCCGGAGATGGATGGATGGGTGATGCTAACGGCTGTACCCTTTATATCGGGCGGCAGCTTGCGCCACCTAGCCTCCGGCAATGGCGACTGCCAATGTTGCTTGATGGGCTTTTAAACAGGGTCTATTTCGTTGCAATAAAATGCCCGTTGCGACTAAGGTCACTGCATAAGGTGGGAATACAATGACATTACTTGCGACCACCATTTCGAAGTTCGCTTAAAATCAGTAAGGTAGCAGCTACGTCGCTAGAAACTACGAATTGTTGCAGTTAGGCAGGTGAAATAAAGAAGTCGAAAATAGCGTTCTTCTTGTTTTTCAGTGATACACCACCTAAGTTTGTTTTGAAAGGCACCTTTCTAAGCTCTACCCGCTTTCTGAAAATCATCTCGAACGCGGCGTTAAGTATGGTCTTGAAAACTGTCGAGCGCCTTCAAGCAGGAAAACACGCTTAGAGTAGAAAAAAAAAAAAAGGAAAAGTATCAATATCTGAACATTGATGCATATCGTCTATTGTGAGGACCATCTTTTAAGGACACGGAGGTTTTGAGTGCCCAAATCAAACAAACAGAAACTCTCACTTACTTTGTTACCACCGCCTATACACCTTGCTTGACCTTATTGCCATATATGTTATAGTTAGACCAGTATCTATTTTTCGCGATCGACACTCTGAAATTCCTGTTGTTGTACTAATAAAACCACACATGGTTACTTGAAACGGAAACACATTTGCTCTACAATGTTACTCTTCAGATATTCAATAGACGTGGAGTGAAAACTCGTACTGACGTGTCTCAGACGATACGAGTTCAATTTCCGTCTCTGTCGGTTTCGTTATGAACAGCCGTTATGACGGGTTGCCATTTTTATAAGCACTTTTTCTTGAGGCACGACAAAATCTCCAGACTCGCAGCCATACTAGAGTTAGTGCACAGATTAAATTGTCGTCGACAAGAGAAATATCGAACGCCATTTCAAGACGCGTTGACTTCTCTGGTGTAAAGGTTTCATACGACATATTTTATATGTACTGGATTAGATCGAAAAAAAAAATTAAACCCGGTTTTGGGGCAGGCATAAATAAACTACACTTCTCAAAAAGCTGAAACTCCGTGAGAATGTGAAGCTAGTGGTGGAGATTAAATGCGAAAGTTTGAATGCATGACGTTGCCTAGATAACAAAATACAAAAGAAAAAAAAGTCTCTATGAGCCGACGTACATCCTAAACCTAATATTCATCAAACCGAAATGTGAGATTGTGGGCGCCTGTAGCAATTTTGTCAGTGAAAAATCTTGTCAGTTGGAAAGACGATATTGTTTTCTTTCTTGCTGACAAGTTGTTTTTCATTTACATGATTACTACAGGCGCACAGAACCTCAGAGTTTGGTTTGATGAATATCAGGCTTAAACAGTGTACAGTTAATTTCTTTTTATTCAGGTAACGTCTTGCACTCAAACTTTCGCATTTTATCCCCCCCCCCCCCCCGCTATAACGCCACATTGTCACGGAGTTTCAGCTTTCTGCGATTCGTAGTTTACTTAATGCGCACCGAAAAACCGGGTTTCATTTTCTCGATCTAACTTTGGCGCTGCATGCTTGTCCGCCCAATTCCTTTAACCGCCATGGAGGCTGAGGCAGGACGGGAGGACCCTAGCCTTGAATGTACGCGGCCGTCGTCACGTGCGACAAGACGCGACCTCAGCTGGCGGACGTGCAGTGACCCTCGTCTGGAACCCCTCGGTGAGGACATCCCCCGCAGGAGTCGGGTTGCCGAGTGACGCCAGACGCCGCCCCTTGGCGCGAGAGGGTGCGCGAGCGTCCGTGTCAGCGGCGAGGGCCTTGCGCCGCGTACCCAGCCGCGTCCTTGCGAGCGCTTCTTGCATAAAATTGCAACGCGACTTGAAAACGAGGGCGGAATTTGCCGGGGATCCGCTTACCCACTACGCGGTTTAGTGACAGTGACGGTACTAGCAAAGGGTTACTCTGATCCGTCGGTCTGTGATTCGTGTGAAGACCGTCGAGGACATCCTAGACGTTCGACACTAGAGGGGTCCGTTACGAAATACGGCCAGAAAGCGTAACTTTGTGTCTTAAACAAAATGTTTCGTCTACTGGTGGCAAGGCGTTTCCTTTGTGCCCCCTTACGTGGCGGACACGTTTCTAATACATCATACAGCGATGTCTGGTGAATATGGACATCTCCGTTCCCCCCACATAGCATCCATAATGCGAGTTGTCCTTAATGACGAGACAAAAATACATGTATACTTGCCCGATTCGTCCCCGAAAACTTTGTCCATATAGCGGGGTATCCACATTAACGGGGCTCGTATACTTTTTATGGTGCAGTAAGTGGTAAATACGTATTAACATCAACAAAACCAAATGTTTGACTGTACCAACGACTAAAACCACAACCTGTTGCACTTAAACAATCAACGGTGCCCCCCTTGAAAAAGCTAAGAAATGTAAATATCTGGGAGTTTTTTTTTCTTTTTTTCTGACAACCTGAGTTGGCATGAACACATTGATTACATCGTAAATAAGGCAAGTCGGTCAGTGGGGTTCATTAGACGAAAATTGCTTTTTAGCATCTACCGAAACTCGTCTTCCAGCTTTCAAATCATTCGTCAGGTCTCCGCTTGAGTATGCTGGTATCATATGGGTTCCTTATCAAGGTTATTTGATCAATAAAATAGAAAGAATTCAAAACGAGGGAGCACGTTTTATATTTAAAGACTATATTCACCATCTACGAGCGTAACGGCTCCTAAAACATAGAGCTGAATTGTGCCTTCAGTACGGACGCTAGATCCGCTAATGGTTTCTCGTCTCGCGTTCATTTACCGCAAATCAGTCGTTATGTATTTTAATGCTCCCGTCAAAAGAGCGGTCTATCGTACTTCCTCCGTTATCACATGTATTCTTTTTTTCTGGACACGACCATCTTTATCACGGATTCCGTTACACAAAAATATTGTACTAACCAATCTCTCAGATCTCCGTTGCAGCTTGCCATTTCCGAGTGTAACTCTCTGCCCCATAATATTGTGGAAATTACAGACAGAACCAGTTTGATCGTTTGTAGTACGGCTCGAAGGCGTTCTCAGGTGCTCGTCGAAATCTCATGAAAACACAACGACGTTGTCCAGGTAGACATGACAGCTCTGCCATTTCAGACCTTCTAACACGGTGTTCATGACACGCTGAAGGGTTGCGGGTGCCGTACAAAGTCAAGAAGGCATCACCTTAAACTTGACACAATCCTTCGGGCGTCACGAGAGGCCGTCTTCTCACGGTCTCGCTCGTCCACCTCGATCTTCCAATAGCCAATATTTAGGTCCATCGAGGAAAAATATCGGGTGTTACGCAGCTGGTCCAGGATGTCGTAGACTCGGGGCAGCGGGTAGACATCCTCCTTTGTCACGGCGTTTAGTCAACGACAGTCTAAGCAGAACCTCAGAGTCCACATCCTTTCTTCTCTTACCAGGACGACTGGCGAGCGTTCGACGGACTAGCTTGAAGGCTAGAAGATGTCGTCATTGAGCATTTCCTGTGACTTGTTTTTGAATTACCCCCTTTCTTTTAAGGAGACTCGGCACTGCGACTGGTGCACTAAGAGCGCGTCGTCGTCGGTAACGAGTGCGGTGCTTCGCTACCGTTGTTTGTCGCACCCTTGAGGAGGTGACAAAGCGCTCACTGAATTCGCCGAGGAGTTCAAGCAGGTGTCGTCGTTCTGTAGCAGGAAGCTTCATGATCGATGTCCAGTTCCGAGGGTGGCGTTCTCTGGGGTTGCGATGAAGACGATTCTTCCGAGAGTGCAGTGGTAGCGGCTGAGTCCTGAAGTTCCTCGATGTGACCCACGGCGGTACCTTTAGAAAGGTGCTGTGGCTCTTGTCGTAAGTTTGTAACGGGGACTGTGGTGTGCCCGCCTTGAAGCTCTAGCCCGTTGCAACTCCGAGCCCCTTCCTGGAAGCAACTGTACGCTGCTCTCGAGCAGAACTACGACGCAGGAAGTTTCAGTGGTCCCGTCAGGTACAAAATACACTTGACCGCGGAGGCAGGTTTACATGGTCGGCAAGGACACGGACAACGGATGACATCGTTCTTGTTTCCTCCGGTCTTAGAACTCAATGACCCTCTTAGATCAATGACACTGCCGGACCAGCACGAAGAAGTCCATTCCAAGGATAACGTCCCCCGCACAGTTCTGAAGAACGACGAACTTCACCGGAGAGGTTATCATGCGTCCGCCCCCGGGCATCGAGCCTCGGTCCTTTGCGTGGGAGCCAAGCTGTAATAACCATTCGGCCTCAGACACGCTGCCTACTTGCTATACTCCGCCTCACCCTACGATGGACTAGGGCCCCAAGGCTGGAGGGCGAAACACTACCTCAAAAAGCTTGTATCCGCATTGCGAAAGAGCGCGCGAGAGAAATTCCGATACGCCGAGTACGAGGAGCACTAATCTAACGCATATGGTTCTCTGCTATGACAGCGCGATATTTTATGTTGGTGAAGTAAAGGTACATGGTATTTAGCTTCAAAAGCATTCTTGCCATATTTCGTAAACATGTAAACTGTTTGAAGAAGTTGGAGGGCGCGCTGGCAACACTGACATAAAGTCGTTTCGCCTTAGCCCTAACGGCCCTAACAATCCAATCCAACCTTTGCGTACGTGAAACATACCCTGACCCGCATCTCCCTTCTGCACGCGGTCCGTACATACGCTCCTGTGTTGAACGCTCTATCCGAATCGTCTTTATTTCTTACCGGCAACTGGTACTGATCCCGGGTTTTCTTCGACCCATCGCTTCCAGGCGGTATTTAATCCTTTAGTGGTTTCCAGTAGTAGCGAGCAGACGGAGCCGCCGCCAGGGTTCAAGAAGCAGGCGAAAAACTCGCCTCCGCACGACGCGTCTTGGCGCACTGATACGCACGACGAAGCAAATATACCCCGTGGTTTCTAACAGGCTCGTGATTAGACCCGGGGCTCTGTAGCACTGGCCTTTAGTTAGGGTGACCAGACGTCCCGTTTTGGCCGGGACGGTCCTGTTTTTGAGGTCCGCTTCTGTCGTCCCGTCGTTTTGTCCCAATAATGAATCATGTCCCGTTTTCGCAGCAGTGACTACACTGTAAAAAATAATCCCGTCAAACTACTAGAAATTGACCGCAAATTTTTGATGCCGGTACAATTACCGCTGTCTTGCATCACGGTCACAACCTTAACTAGGTATTACGAGCATGACAGTCACGAGGCCCTATGGTTTGCCCAGTAACTTGACCCGTAGAAGCAGGGCAGAAAACCGTAACTCTCAGTCACCGCACTGCCCGTGATGCACGACCAAAGGAAAGAGTTCGCCACATTCGCACCAATGGCACAAAACATGACACATCTGCCAACAAGAAAACTATCCCAAGAGCAAATCTGGCGTGTGTTATGTGTTTTTTACTTCATAGAAGAGGGAACACAGACCTCAACTAGAAGTATGTGAAGTCGTACATTTACGGACTCGTACCGTCATGCCACCTCTACGGTGTTTTGAGCGAACGCGCATTTCACGGCACGTTCCAGTTTTGAAAAAGGCTATTAGCTTACGGGCTTTTTTTACCGTGCGAAGCCGTACATTTACGGACTCGTACCGTCATGCCGTATCTACGTTGTTTTTCTCGCGCGCGCCTTTCGCGGCGCGTTCCAGTTTCAAAAAAGGCTGTCAACTTCCGTTTTTTTTACATTGTAGTTTCAAAATTGGCACTAAGTGAGTTGAAGCAAGCCGAACATATGCCTTCTCGTTACAAATATATTTTACAAAAAAAAACGAAACAAAAACACCGTACGTATTTTAAAATATTTACCCAGAGAGTAAAATTTAGAACTGTTCTTGACCACAAACACCTTTTCTTTCGCAAAGACGCCTGTGTAGGTTTTTTTTTGTTACTGGATACTGCATGTAGGATCACGAACTATTTTTCCGAAAATGGCGAAGAACCGCATGTGTGTGTTCATCGGTGAACCCTTGTCAATAAAAGCATTGAAAGGAAACTAGAAGATTAGAAATCTTCAGGTATTACAGTCTGTGAGAGGTTGGCGTAAGTCTTTAAAGAGGTGAAAACAGAAACTATATGCTGCGCCGAGATTTCCCGGGTCGTGGAACTGGCTCTGTGCTTCCTTGGAGCCACGGCTCCAGTGGAGCGCGTCTTTTCAATTATGAACTTCATGTGGGTATGCTAGAAGTCTCGCCTATTTGTCTCAACCTTGCGAGCAATGCTACTTGTGCGGTTGAACTTCCCATATAAGTGCGCAGACTTTACAACTGAGTCCTGCAGGATAAAGTCCTGCTTAGGAAACCTTAGTCGTCGGGAAAAAACACCCACAACATCGAAGGGCACGAAGCAGGGCCTTTCAAATGAGTGCATGCAACTGAACTCTGAGTGTGACTGCTTCCTAGGGCTTAGTGCTATATGGTAACGTTTTGAAATATGAGCAGTTATTTTATTAATCTTTTCTCTTAAATTCAAGTGTTAATACGCCATTCCCCCCCCCCCCCTCCCCTTGCCACCAGCTGGGATGTCCCGTTTTCTACCTTGAGGAATATGGTCACCCTAGCTTTAGTCCCTCGTAGGATGAGACGGAGTATAGCTGAGCGCGCGGCAATACGAGTACTGCCCCTCCCCCTTTTCCACTTGTCTGTTGGCGGGGCTTAGAACAAGTCTAACAACGTAAATATTGCACAAAAAATATTCAGTGCAAAAATTATGAAAAAAAAGTGTCCTAGTTATACCCCTTAAAAACCTTATTTTTCTCTTTAGCGTTTATTTTTTAAGTCCTGACACAGCCGAAGCTCTGAGCTGATGGGAACAATGAGATAGCGTCCAATGAGCACCATCATGGTATTCGTCATGTTTACGTGTTTATTCAATTGCAGCGAGCTTTGTTTATATACCTACATTTATATCTACAATTGAAAATATAAATGTAGTTACTTCAATTTTAAACCAAGCTATTAAAGCAAACAAATGTAGTTATTCAACATGAATGTTAATATTTACAAATGGTTATAAGTTCCAAGGGCCGGCCAGCACAGAAAGGTCGATCTACGATATCGCCCGGAATTTCCGTGTCTCGTGGCACGCGTCAACGATCCCGAGGTGCCGAAACGCACCACTCTCGTTGTCGATCCTGTTCTCGCTGTAGCTCGAAGGCTACACTATCATCGCTGAACCAATCATGAACAATAGAGTGCCAGTGACTTGCCCTTTTGACGCTGCTCGATTCGTCCCATTAACTCGTAGCGTCGTCCTGCGTCTGGAACAAAGCTCATTTACTATAGCTAGCCGGACAACGTTAAAAGATGCCCCCCCCCCCCCCACACACATGCACAATATGAACTACAGCACTCGACTTGGCCCGTTTGCCACACCTGGGTCTCTAATCTGGACACTTGGCGAAAAAGTCGGCGAGAAATCGGGCGGCTACAATTGGCCGGCGCCAAGGTCAAGTGCGGTGTTGGCCAATCACGGCCGCCGGATTTCTCGCCGACGTTTTCGCCAAGTGTCCAGGTTAGGGTCCCTGCAGTTCTCACATGCTCCATTAGATCTCGATTTGTCAAAGAGGTAAAGGAATGATACTTATAATCTTTGCGTTCTAGATTTAATACCGAATGAAACCTTCAATAAACCGACAAGTACGTGAAAGAAACATGGATGCATAAAGGCTTCGAACACGCGCCAGGTTACAGCCGCCATTGCTGATCTTTTCTTGTCTGACTCAGATGGCGAGCCAGTGAATCGAGCGTTGACGAGCCTCCACAAACGCCATATGCCGGGGAGAAGGACTCAGTAAAAACTAAAATGGGAAACACCTGTCTTGATGTGGTAATGATGCAAGTGAAGTAAACGGAATAACGAGGAAACAAGAACCGAAGGTCGGTTATGGTGGCGCCCATGCGCAGCTACTGCTGAGCGTCTATGTTGTAGCTCATAATAGTGAGTTTCAGTACGAGTGAACGCAAGCACCGTGCTTTAGCGTTAGCGTTGCGTGTTCCACACTGCGCGTGCGCGGAGCCAAAACTGCGGTCTTGAATTGACGCATGGCGACAACGCGCATGCGCAGCGTGGAGCACGCAACGCGAACGTAAACACACAGCGCTTGCAGCTCCTATACGCAGTACCTAAACTCTATTAATATCCGCAATAATATGCTTCACTGTGGACAGCACGTGTGTATACCGCGTAGAGCCCGACCTACAAAAATGCCGTGCAGCAACCCATCTTTCAAGTTCATAAAATATCATTGCAAAATGTTCTTAACAAAATTTAAAAGAAAAAGCATAAAATAGTGTCGCGACATTTTCAGTATTTTTTTTTACGCTGTAAACTACTGCCGACTTTGAAACGAAGATTTGGGAAACGCTGCTGAGTGCCTGCTCATTGCCAGGTGTTCAATGTACATTACATTATGAGATTTTTTATTTTGAGGTTCAAAAATGCCACGTAATCCCGGCACCATCACAGAACAGCACACAATAAAACAGCATGGTCAGAACAACAGGCGGCAAGAAATCACAGCGTCAAAACAACATAGCGTTAAAACATCAGAACGTTGGAACAGCCCAATACAAAATAGCACGAGAAAAGAACACGGTGTTAAAATTACACATGCATAAAAAAATGTGGCCAAAAATGAAAAAAAAAATCTTTTTAAAGCCGTAAATTGCTGATGAATAACATTATAAAACTTTTGCATTTCTACAAAAATAATTACCATTATTATTTATTATAATTATTTTTTTCTCAGTGTACGGGTATGGCGGGAAACAATTTAGCCATATAATCGTCCATGAAAGACGCCTAAACATCGACAGTCAGCGTCTGCACGGTGCGACTGCCTGCAACGTTTTTCGTCAACGTGGAGCGCTGAGTTTCAAGCAAATCAATTGAAGAACTGATTTTGGAATTTCATGAGGAATGTGTGCACTGCAGATTGTATTTTAAATAGGCCGCACGCTCCCTCCCCGTCGCTTGTAAACCTATGCCCGTTGTATCACTTACATCTGCAGGACATGCAGCGTTCACCGACACCCTCAAAGTATCACACGAGTATCGAACCATCGGGGAATTCGGGACAGAACAAACCGTCACCCAACAATAAGAAATTGACTATACATAGTCAATGTTATGTAGCACCGTCAGAGTAAGAAGCCCTATGCGAGGTGCTCTAACAAATCACGAACTGTTTCGTCAAAGTGTAACGCAAAACCCATCAATGACACCCTTCTTGGGTGTCGCTTTTTCCTGATATATTGGACACGAAGGCTACGTCAGTGTTCGGCTCGAACTCGGCTTAGTTTGAATCGAAAACGAGAGTCGCGTCAGCGTTCGGCGCCGGACTGCGGATCCAACCACACGCTTCGTGCTGAAGAAATGGCGACCGCCAATATGTTACTTGAGGTTTAAAAGGGACTATTACACGCTGAAGTCGCATTGAGTAACGTTCCTGTTAGCAGCACATTAGCCTGCCTGAGCACTGCTTCGTTGCAAAGTTGTTTTGAGGCTGCACTGTTCTGATACGTGCTTTTCTGTCGATGTGCTGTTTTGACGCTTGCCTCTTTGTCGCGTACTGTTTTGATACGTACTGTTCTGACCGTGCTGTATTGTCGCGTGCTGTTTTGTCGTGTGCTATTAAGTCGCGTACTCCATGAAGAAAGTGCTGCGTCATTTGCCTCAAATTGCGCCAACAACGAAAGCTTGCTATACCTTGCGCTAAAGTGCTACTTTTGCTAAGAATTGCACCACATCTGCGCCAAAATGGGTTAAGTGAGGCAAAAAAATAAAAAATATTTTATTATTGGTCGATCTTTAATGTTCAGAGGAGTCTAAGAAATAAAAATGGTACAAATATGTATCTCACAGCGTCTCTACTCACCGTTTAGGTGAGTAGAGACGCTGTGAAATGGAAATGTTCTGACCTAATGTGTTTCATTCAGGTCAGAGCACACGGGAAGGTTCGAACAGATACAACCACGAACACACGTATTTAAAGCGCAACTCAAGAGACATTCACTGCACTTAATTTAGACAATGAAAGAAAACGCGTACAGGAAGATAGACGAATGCCATGATGTCGCGTTTTCACTCTGTTTTGTTGGTCCCATTGGCTCGTAGCATCGGCTGCACTTTGAATTAAGATCCATACAGATTGCTCGTCCACCACGCTGGCCGTTCGATGCGCTGGCGGGTTGGTCGCCGACATCGTCTAAATTATAATTTCCGTAAGATGTAGCCGATGTCAGGAGCGAAAAATCGCGAGAAAACGTTGCATAATACTAGGATGGTGACTACTGTGATAAGACAGAACCAGGTTCTTGTATTCCTGATGAGTGAACTTGATTATTATGTCTGCCGTATGCCTCGGTGCCGCTTGCGCGCATCGAGCTTCACCGCTTTGCACCGGAGTGCTAGGAGCTGCGGCTGACATGGGGAAGCGCCTGGTGTAGCGCGATAGGCTCGGAAATAATGCTCAGTAGTATTTCAGGTCGACCTTTTTCGGTCTTGATTGTAAGTTAATCTCTAATTAAAAAAAAAATGTTGCGTTGAGAAAGGAAAAAAAACACAAAAAACAACCCTGGATCTATGTTTATATAAGTACGGTAATCAAAGTTGTTGCCGTGCAGCTGTCGATCAGAAAGAGCAGCGACCTTTGACTTCACCCTGGTTTTAACGCCGCTCAAGACCAGTGTCACTCTTAAAGCACAAGCGTAGATTTTCATCATATTTGTGTGTGGTTGTTTTTTGCAGTTTATATTATTAGTCTTGAGTTTGGTATGCTCATAAAACTTGGGGTATGCGTTCTTATTGACAGACGATATGCTGGTAGTTTTGCTGACCTTTTACAGCAGATTATGTTTACAAGATAAACTACCGGGTGTAGAAGTGGGAGGATAGACGGGCTTTACATCAAATGAAGTGTTGCGCTATGATTTATTTTTCTACAATTTTCTAGTACCCATTGTAACTGGAACCTACTCTGACCAGAGCCTTATCTTTAGAAAAGAAGGCTCTGTATTCCTTTTGTGCCCTATCCATTCTCATTACAAAAAGCTAATAAGTAATATGCTCCAGAATGAAAGATAAACCCTAAATTATTATCAAATATAAATTCATTTAGCGCTGCAATCGCTCTTTCATGTTTAAGTGTTGTGCTAACAAATGTTGGCATCTGCTGCAAAAGCGTCAGTGGCTGCTCCAAACCAATTGTTTTGCCTGATAGAGAATCTGCTACAAAAAGTCAAATGCCGCTTCCATTACTGGGTTCTTTTTCGGTCCGAATGTGAATGCAGTCTAGGTGGAAGCAATCCCTGAATTTTATAATCCTTCAAGATTGATCTGAAACGAGTATAAGACACAATGGTGACAATTTCTGACGTCCATCTATATTCATGACATCCCATTTCTGGAGCGCTGATTGGGCGTTGCCCTCTCATCCACCGTGATTGTGACTTTCATTGTTTGCTTTTTACCTGACAAAGCATTTGATGGTGCTTACAGTGTACACAACGCGGTTACGTGTTTCGTGTGAGAACGGTGGAAGCACGAGTAGAGCCTGCCAGGTGCTTTTTTGTCGCGCACCCACAATACAGACCCGCAGTGACAGCTCGTTGCTGACCACGCTGGTTTTCAGAAGGCCCAGGACATCGACGTGGAACGTGAATGTAAAGCACGAGCCGACACGTCGATTCGTCAAATCTGTTTCATCACAATCACCTTTCCAAAGCTACCAATTCGCGACTCCAGCAAACCGGACGGCCCATAGCGGGAAAGCACTGAACTGGCCGGAACAGGCTCTTTTGCGATATAAAATAATCAATCTGCTCGACTCTTGAGGCTTACGTGATTGCCCGTTGGGGGCGGCTGGCGCGATAGGCGCCGAACTAAAGCGAGGAAATTGCGTTGGTTGTCTCCAAGAGCAACTAAAACGGCATCAATGAAAGGGCAGCAGAAAAAAACATGACCCATAATGGCCTAAGGATTTAGGCGCGCCTTGACGTTGCTTCTCATGTTGTGTAGGGCGAACAGTTTTTCTGGTGCCTCTATCGTTACTGTCGTATCAGCGTGTTGGCTATACTTTGTTTCAGCTTAAGTACAGACGCATTGAACGCTACGAGCTAATAGAACCAATCGAGCAGCGTCAAAAGTGCAAGTAATTGATAATGTTTTGTTTATGATTGGTTCAGTATTGATAGAACACGCACGAAACATGACGAACATCATTATGGTGCACATTCAGAGCTGTCTGATTGGTTCCATGATCTCATAGCGTCGGCTGCGTTTGGACTTAAGGTAAAACGAAGTATAGGGCACTCGGAACACAACCTACGCAACCGCGTGAACCAGACATAATGCGTTTATCAACGTTCATCAGCGCGGTAGAAGGACAGTAGGTAGCCCTTTCATCGCTTCCCCGAAAGTCAAGTCTCTGGAGGCTCACTTGCGTTAACACATCCCCGCAAGTTTGGAACATAGTGAATAAAAATCGGGGAAGGCCATTTTGAGTCCAATACCTGCCTGCGTAAACTCGGGCGTTGTGCGTTTAGCTGGCACATGGCACAAACCGACCTTTTTTTGGTCGCCATACTTGCCCGAGGGTGGCGAACCCTATAGGGCGCTGGAGTCGCGAATAGCCCATTAACTAATTAACGATGACACGTCATCGGCTTTTTTAGATCATTGGCCAACGTGACTTGCCTGCGTAGGGCCTTTCCTGATGGACAACCTGTACTGCAACGGGCACGAGGTGCACATCGAGGAGTGCCAGTTCGACGGATGGGGTGTCCATGACTGCGGACGCGAGGAGGCCGCCGGAGTCGTTTGCGACAAGGACCCGGAGGCGACCGCCGCCCCCGTCACCACCCCGGCCGCGCCGGTCCCCAAGTGGGTCTCCAAAAAGAAGATCAGGGTGAGCGCGCGCTGTCTTTGAGCCGCCTGCCCGATGCTCCCGTTTCCGCTTCCACTGGTCGCTCTATGCTATACTTTTTGACGGTTGAAGATGCAAAATATTAATCTTCTGTTTCTTGTATCCAACGTCATCTGCTGTACATTTTCATTAGATGGATGGAAATTGGGTGTCCTGCGTCTGATGTTTCCACTGCAGATGGGTGATTTGATCAGTTCCGGACCAATGACCAGTGGGAATGAACCTGAATCCTTGAAACTTCGCTGTATGGTTGAGTCGCAGTGCCTTGACGCCCTAGACCACTGATCACACTAACGCGTGCCAAGACTTCGTTCCGATTAAGACCTTGAAGATAACTTTATACTTCGCGTCAAATATTGTGTATTACATTGTCATGGCTAGCGTTGCTCCACACTGCTCCAGTCGGACGCATGCTGCGAGAGCAGGTGGCCGAGGCTTCGCTTTGTTTCTCATTCCCATTCGCTCGGGCAACTAGCTGACAGGGTTGAAGCACTGATGAAGCTACGCTAGTCTTGACAACGTAGTACAAAATAGCTGAAGTCTCCTTCTGCCATGCTCTGGCTGCGCGGGCGACGAAGTGCTTTCAAATGCAGAAAGCTTGCACTGAATCACAATTATTAGAGACATTCACCGAGTATCACTCGAATAAGCATATATCAATGGATATAGCCTCTACCTCGCCCGTCGTGGCGTGTAAAAATCTCGGAGAAATTTTTCCTGCTATATTAACCAATTACTTATTCAAAGGTTTTCGACGAAACTTCCGTTACTTTTGAAACCGCTCGAAAACTGAGAAACAACTTTATCTAACAAAGCTCGGAATCGTCTTGTTCGGGAATCGTTCATCGAACGTGTATTTATCTTGAACGCGTGCCCAAATGGCTGAATTGAGAGCAAGTTCCAAGAGATGCCTGCATGGCGAACCCTGACGTCTTCTTTCCGCAGGCCAAGAGCAGAGGCAGCGTAAAGGTGCGCCTAGCGGGCGGCCGCAGCAGGCAGGAGGGCCGCCTGGAGGTGTACATCCCCAAGCGCGGCTGGGGCGTCGTTTGCGGGGACGGCTGGGGAGTCCTCGAGGCCATGGTCGTCTGCAGGCAGCTCGGCATGGGCTACGCCCAGGACGCCATACAGGCAAGTAGACACCGTGACATATATTTACTAACGAGCAGAGCCAGCACCACCTAGAATAAGCAAAGCCCGTGCATATGCATTTTGGCGTCATCACAGTGAGATCGAGCGCTGGTTGGGTACGAGTGCAGCGTCAGCGCTCGGCTACGCCTCGCGTCCAATCAATGCATCGAAGTGCGCCTACTGCCGGGCTCGCGGGTCTAATAGACCTTTCGCTAAATTACCCAAGCGTCAAAGAGAATGTTGGGAACGTTGGTGCACGCGCTGAACGTGCTCGCCTTCCTTAAAGAAAATATTCGAAGTAAATAACCAGAATAAAGCGTCCATAAAACGCGCGTGCGAAGTACCATTTCTTTTAGATTTTTGTTTTCGAACAGTCACAGATAAAGAGCCAGCACGCGCTATGCGTGTGCCTACGCTTCCGGCATTCTTTTTGATGGTTGGGCAATTCGGCAAAAGGTCTGTTGCTGACTGCCGCCATCCGGATGACATTACGTGGTGGGAGGGGAGGCTGCTCACAGGCTTTGATTATGCTATACTCGTATTCACCTAAAAAACCGTATCCACCAATATGTCTTCCTCTAATGTGGTGTAGCGATGGGCACCAAGACAGGCCCATCGTTTGCCAACCTTTTCGTCCGCTCTGTCGAGCACTTGTGCTTTAATTTCTTCCCACACCCGCTCCCACAATTTTATGGTTGTTATATTGACGACATTTTCTGTTTTGGCCCCTTTTACGTAGGACGCCCACGCTTCCCTCAAGTTTACTTAACTGATATCAAAATCCTGTGTCAACTTCCTTGACCTAAATATCACTAATGACGGTTACAAGTTCCCCATTCCTGTGCACTATAAACCCACTGACAGCAATAGCTACCTTCTCTACTCCTCGAAACATCTTAGATCCCAAATCAACTCTATTCCCTTCTCACAATTCTACAGCATCCGTAGGATTTGCAGCGCCGACATAGAATTTTGTCTTCAGCTTAAAGGGGCTGCTGCAACAGTTTCAGTATGTTTTATTCTCTAAACGACTTGGAAGTTGTAGTCATAGACACTTCTAAAGTAAACCGATCGCGAAAAGCCCGTTTCTTCGCGCTCGGCGTCGTTAGTTTTTATTTTAAATGGACAAAGATTGAGGTTCTCGGCACCTCTCAACTCCTCCCTATCTTTTGATCACGTGTGCTGTGACGTCAATGGGGGAATTTCGCAGGCTTCTGGTGAGGCGACATCTCTATAGAGCAATCAGTAACGGCAGTCGTAGAACATGTCCGCTAACGCAACCGCGTGACGCACGTGCTGGCGGGCGCATTGCGAACAATACGGTCAAAAGGAGGAAAGTTCATCCGTGACGATGTCCCTGTCCTGGCCCTGTGTCCGTCCCTCAGAAAACTCGGCGGCTGCTGCGGTAGCAGATAGAGCTGACGGTTCGGCTCACCTCGGATAGACCGGCTTTACTAACGCGCCAGCTCATACTAGTCTTCGTCGATGCTAACAAGCCTCCTGACGCATCGATATTCATGTCGGAGTGACATGAGTTATAACAAGTTACCGTTTATCGAGCAGGAGATCCGCACAACTTGCTATCTTTCTACAAGACCCCCACTGGCGTGCATTCCGCGTGTTTTTCATGGTCGCCGCATCTGCGACATGCAGGTCGGGGAATATTCACAAATAGCCTGAATTCCGCAAGTTTCGCAACATTTTGAAGGAAGGAATGTCTCCTGCACCGTTTGTGACAATCGTGTCGAACAATGTCAAAAAGTAGAAGATGCCAATTTTTGCAGCGTTAAAGTCAGTTGCACAGCTCTCTAAGGCGACGACCGCCTTCTTCGTTGAACGCAGTTATCCACCCGGCCTTCTGCGCAATGCATGAGAGCAGTCGCGTCTCTAACATTTCACGGCACGACGCGCTATTTCCCCGACTAATATGTAAATCACCGTGCAACCCCTTCATCTTCACGTTCCGTCCCTCCATACCCAGGCTCGACAAACTAATCATGGACGTCACTTTCCACCTCGTAGACTCTAAAGTTGTTTCTAAAGCACCCGCCCTAACTTATCGACGACAGCTCCAACTTACCGCACCCTTCTGGTACGGCAGCAACCAGTCCACAAAATCTCCAACTCTAATGAGAATCCCAGGCAATCATCACCTGTAAATCTAATCTGATATACAATATTTCCTGCACACTAAGTCCAACCTTATTATATATCGGCAAATCTGACCGCCAACTCCACGAACGCTTCCAAGAGCACCAACGACTTGTAACACTAGAAAGCGCGAGCGAACCTAAACATGACCTCTCCACACACGTATAAAAACATTTCTCCTCCACGAATCATTCCGAATTCAGTATACGAGTATATATCATTAAATCAGGCTTTCACACACACGCCTCAGGCGGATAGAAAAAAAAAACATTAATTTTTAACCTAAAGGCGGAATTCCCTTCCGGTCTAAACAAAAAGCTTTTTCGGGCTATTAGACATTCCCCTCCGCTTGCTCCTCTCCTCCTTCCTCCTTTTTTCTCTCGACAATTTGGGTAGTCACGTGGTGTTCCCTAAGCTTTCCCCTCACCCGCAACTCCCCACTTATTGACTTACAGACCCCCGATCCTACCTGTCAGCTTTTCCTCCTCCCTCTCTGACTCCATGACGTCACATCTGTCACGTGTTTCCTCCGCCTTTGGTATCTATTTTGATCTGTCATCCCCCTTTAGTATACTTGAGGAAGACCCTTTGGTCGAAACGACGTTCCCCCCTTACCTCTGCCACTTCTCTTTCCCTTCATATCCCTACTGGTGTTTTCGAGGGAAAGGAAGGCTGGAAAGGAGGAAGCAGGCGGAAAGCTGGAGAGAGGAGGACATTTCCTCCTTTCTTCTCCAGCATTCCGTCTGTTTCCTCCTCCCCAGCCCTCCTTTCCCCGAAAACGTTTCTTTACCTGTAACTGTAACTGTTTTATGTTATGATATCAAGACGTACACGTTTGAAACGCCAAAAGCATTGTTTCTTCGTTCGACAACCAAACCTTGTAATAACTACATCGCGCAGCGCGTGAAAATGCGCAAAGCTTTCTCTATTTTCCTTGATGTAACAATGCGTAAAGGTGGTGCAGACAGAGCACGCTGTGACAGCTGCTAGCCATACAACAAGTGTCAGGCGTCGTGTGGAAGACCACGTGAGGTCCAAATGGATGTCGCACTCGCCGCTCCAGCCTTTCGGTCACGCTGGATTGCTCTGAAGGCTCTTTAAAGTTCTAGAGACGAATAAAGTTAAGAAAAACACCTATATACGGTAGAAGAAAGGAAATGTACATACATACTATATGGTTGTACTACCCGTACTTGTACGCATTCAATGAATTGATATTGAGAAGTTACTTTTAAAGTGAAGTTATTTATATGTATTTTTTAACTCTGCAGTATTAAGACAATAGACAAGATGCTCGAGCCCGACACCAGTTCAATACTTCGAAAACATTTTTCACAAAAAAATTTGACTCGTATTTATTTCTCTATTGTTCAATATGACCTAATTTGATCATATCCTTTTTTTGTAAAAACAAGCATTAATTTTATATGCTGCGTATTATCGTACCAGTGACACATATATCAATTATCTCGTTCAGAAACTGTGTAACTTAGTAAACTTAAATGATAAATGGACCTTGAACCTGCTAACCCCCCTCGCTTCCTTCAGTCCGTCTCCCGTCGTTTGAGGCGCCATCTAGACTTTCGTTTTAAAACTGCGTTCCATAGACTACGATGAAGCGCTATCTAGACATAGTGCTTCAAAACATAGGCATTCCAGAGAATACACTGTAATTACCATAGCAGCCGTCCTCAAAACGGAGGCGCGTCGAGCGACGGGAGGCGAGCCGTGGGGCCAGAGGGGCGGGTACTGCTCGCAGAAGCAGAGTGTTAGGGCAGGTTGCTATAACTGAGCTCATCTGAACTCCCTTCTCACCCTAAGATGGACAAGGGCCCGAAGGCTGGCGGGCGGAGAACTACCTCAGAAAAGGTCGCATCCGCATGGCAAAAAAGTGCGCGAGATAAATTCAGATACGCAGAGTACGAAGATCACTAATCAAACGCATATATGGTTCTCTGTAGTGATAGCCCGCTATTTTATATTGGTGAAATAAAAGTACATGGTATTTAGTTTCATAAACATTCATGCTATATTTTGTAAAACTGTCAACTGTTTGGAGAAGTTGGAGGGCGCGCAGGCAACGCTGACATAAAGTCGCTTCGCCTTAGCCATAATAATTCAATCCAATCATTGTGTGCGTACCCAACCTTCCGCACGTTGTCTGTACAGACACTAAAAGTCGAACACTCGATCCGACCCATCTTCATTTCCTAATGGCCACTGGTTCTGATCCCAGGCTCTCTTTGCCACAGCACTTTAGTAGCATCAAGCAGACGGAGCCGCCGCGAGGGCTCGATAAGCAGACAAAAACTCGCCTCCGCATGGCGTGTCTTGGCGCACTGATACGCAACGACGGAGCAAATATACCACAGAGTTTCTGACAGGCTCATGACTGGACTCGGCGGGCTGTTGCATCAGGCTTTAGTCCATCGTAGGACGAGACGGAGTATAGTAACGTTGGCCATGACCTGACATCGTGATGTCACGGCGCGTAACACAATTATGCCACGTGATGCCATGACGTTACATGATGCTGTGGTTATTTTGCAACGCGATCGTGTGTGGTTTGCTTGCAGCAGCGGCTGTCGGCGCAGTTCATTTGCAGGACACATAAAGAAACATAATATTTTTCCGTAAGTTTTTGACACGCTAATTGTGACATTTTATACGAACCCACGTTGTGTTTTATGTTGTTTGGAGATAACAATTTGGTGCTTTAATTTGTGCAACCTCGCGATGCTTTTCGTCGCGTTGCTGCTAGGATGGTGCAACCCGCGAGATAACCATTTGGATCATTCTATTTTTTCTTGGCGATGAGCCTTGTATTGGAATCCGGTAGTAATTTACTGATATTAGGGAGTTTTAGAATAGCGCACGCTAAAGCTTTGCGTGCGCAAAGAATAGCGTCGTCGCCACTACGCATGCTCCGAACGCAAACCAGGTTTTGCGCTTTGCGTGCGCAATTTTAGCGTGCGCTATTTCTCGGAAATAGCGTGCGTACGCAAAGAGTCTTTGCGCTTCTCCAGGGAGGATTCGTGATGAGAAGTTGGCAAAGCCAAGACGAGCAGAGTTTAAAAAAAAATGGCGGCTTCCAGGATTATGGCGGCGTCGTGAGTGCGACGTCGGCGGCATCCTCGCGACTGCGATTTTCAATACGGGACGACATTGAACTCGGTTTGGCAACGATCACCGGCAACTTGATGCTTGTGACGCGCGAACATTTCTCGGCGAAGGTACGATGTGCGAAGGTCAGTACACGAGACCTCTCTTGCCGAGGCGACGCAAGCGGACACGACCGGTCAACCGCTCGCGTCGCATTCTCATGTTTAAACAAATCTAAAATGCTGCTCTGGACCAAAAAGCTTGGTTTTTTCTAAAGTTACAGCATTTCGTGTGTGAAATAAAATTGTGACTATCTTGGTGGCGTCGCAAGCGCGAGATGCTTGGGCTTTTGCGTCGCGACGGAGAAACGCTATTCTAAAACTCTCTCGCGTCGCGTGCGCTAATACAAGCACTAAATTTAGCGCTAGCGTGCGCTAAAATTGCGTACGTTATTCTAAAACTCGCTACTAGCGGAAACACGGTTGACTAACGATATCACTGATGCTGAAGTATTGGATTACTTTGCAAATTTCCACCTTTGTCGTAAAGATCGTAAAAAAGAACGAGGTGGAGGAGATCTCATTGCCGCCAGCGTACAACTTTCGTGCGCTGTCATCAACATTACGTTCGATCTTCAAATATTATGGCTAATCTGTCGTGTTGTTCCCCAATCAGAACTACTTGGCGTTTGCTATAGACAACCTCATAATTATTCCGATTTTTGCCCATACGCTTAATGATATGTTAAACCAACTTACGAACGAACACCCTAACGCACATATCCACCTTTTTGGGACTCAAATTTTCCGACTACTGATTGGACTAACCCGACGCCCTTAATTGTAAGCGGGACAGAATCAAGGGAATTAATCGAAACTTGTCTCAACTTCCACGCGCGTAGCACGAGATTCTGCGAACGTTTTAAATTTGATACTAACCAGCCATCCGGAAAGCCTGTCTTCCATAACTTACCTCTGAGAAATTAGCGACCAAAAAGTAACTCATGCCATTTTTGAGTTCACCCCGGCAACAGGTCAGACCTACAATAAAATATTTGGCTTGTACGACAAAGGAACTCAAGAAGCGATAAAGGCAGAGTTGAACAGATTATTTCCATATTTCAAAACGACCTTTCACAACCGATCTATTCATAAAAACTGGATTTTTGAAAGACAAAAGAGCGAACTGATAAATACATTCCCAAAATCAATTTCCGCGTCAATCGCCAAGAACCATAGTTCATCAAAACATTGATAAAAAAATTCTAGAAATTAAAACAGCGTCTTTTTTGTGCAGCAAAGCTACAAGCGAGGCCTTGTGAGGGGGGGGGGTGGTGGGAGGTGCTACGCAGCAGTAGAATGTTATCTAACTGCAATTCAAATTGTAAAACTATATATATATATTTTTTTTTTATTTTGAACTGCCTAATTTTTTAACCCTAAACCCTAGGAAGATTTGGCAAGCAAAAAACCCGCAACAGACGCACATGGTTACCCTCAGCAGTGACTTAGGAGAGATTTTCAACGACTCTGAATGTGCCAACATATTTAATAATGCATTCTCATATGTTTTTACTAGAGAATCTGAATTTAAATTTCTTATGGAACCTTCTATTATAGAGTACGCAGCTCTCACCATCACATTCATAGCCGACGGCATTTCATATAAAATTGAAAACATGAAACTGTCATGGTCAACCAATGCCGATGAAATTATTTCAAAATTTGTTTAGTTTTAAATACTAAGCGCTTTTCGGCAATTACTTGTCTTTACTGTATTCTTAGTCACCTTCACCCAGGCATCATCCCAGCTGACTGGAAAATGGGAAAGGTCGTTCCAATGTACAAATCAGCTAACAAAGATCCCCCATTGAATTATCGTCCCATGTCTCTATCTTTCTCAAATCATGCATTTCTTGGACTCGAATAATGTGTTCAATAATTCCCAGCACGCGTTTCGTACGGGTTATCTCTGCGAAAGTCAGCTGGCCATCTCTCTTCATGGCCTGCATTTCAGCCTAGACTCCGATATCCAGACGGACGCCAGTTGTTTAGACTTGCTAAAGCTTTTGACAAAGTACCTCACAAGCGCTTGTTACTAAAACTTGTACAGTTAAATTTAAATACCGACATCATCGATTGGATCATAAATAAGTTTGAATAACCGCCCGCAATCTGTTCTTACGAACAACCATACCTCAAATTCACTCCCAGCAACATCAAATGTACCGCAAGAATCCGTTCTTGGTCCGCTTCTGTTCCTTATATATATTAATGGTCTTCCCATATCGGCATGTTCGCCCATGATTGTGTTATCTGTCGCTCAGTTACTAACGCTGCTGACTAAACTGCCCTTCAGAACGATCTGCAACGTTCGGCTATGGTGTACCCGCTGGCTAATGACACTTAACCCTGATAAATGTAAACTCATGTCTTTTCACCGCCGCCGTAACCCTCATGTCTTCCCCTATGTTCTTGCCCAAATTCCCACTGAATTAGTGGACTCATACAATTACCTTGGAGTCATTCTCTGCAACGATCTGTCATGGCGTTCGCATCTCACTAACATTATCGCATCTGCAGACAGAGCACTAGGATTCCTGAAGCGTCACCTACGGTGCGGTGCGCCCCTCCACACGTAAAATTACTAACCTACAAATCACACATTAGTTCAAAGTTGGAATATGCATCCGCCTTCTGCGGTCCGCATCAAGTTGATCATATTTAACGCTCTCAAAGCAGTTCAAAATCACACCACAAGATTCATTCATTCTTCATATTCATACGAGCTTTGCATTTCGTCACTGAAAGCTGAATCAAATCTAACTATTCTTTCGTGTCGTCGCCGCATAAACAGCCTCTGTTTGTTTCACAAGTTCTGTTATTCTCCGCTCGCCCTGCACCTACATTGTTCCTCCTGTACGCATATCCCAACGCACCGGTCACCCATTGCAAGTCTCTCGCCCACGCACCCGCACCACTACCTTTTTCTCCTCATTTTTTTCCCAGACCAGCCTGACTGGAACGGTCTTTCCCGCCAGATTGCAGCCATCACCTGCCCATCAACTTTCATGCAACATGTAACTCATTACCTTCAATAATGAAGATCTGTGGCATGTATGTATTTTTTGTTGTATACCGTACCCCTTGTGTAATACCTCCGAAGGAGGTTCATAAGAAAATAAAGCTAAGTGAAGTGAAATAGATCTACCATTTTGCGAGGCTGTGTGAACTGGCTATCAACGCTCTTTCGTCGGACAGAGCGACTTCTTCGGAGGCGGTAACCAGACGATGCTGCTGAGCGGAATTCAGTGCACCGGCGACGAAAAGAACCTGGCGGACTGCCTGCACGACCAGCTGGGAAAGTGACCTGCCCAGGAGTCGAAGACAACATTGCCGGCGTCATGTGCACTGACGGTGAGGTTGGGAGTTTTGGGCTCTGTAGTGCACCTCACGGGCATGTAAAGAACTAGCGATGTAAATAAATATTTACAATTATTTCTCCCATTTTGATGAAGCCGGCTTATCGCCCTGGCAAGGAATACTGAATCCTTAAGTAATGCACAAGTAACGTCGCTAGATTTTGAAGTAACGGTAAAGGTATACGGCCAGCAAGTGTTCCACAATGCGTCTTCGGCGCATCGAAACGCGAGGAGAAGCACGCAGATCGGAGGGCAACATAGAGAAAACGCATGAAACGCGCGATGACGAAGCAGCGAAGCACGCGCCGTCATTAGTTGAGCGGTCGGGGGAAACAAAAGCACGTGGGGGCGTTTGGGGGTAAACAAACACACGAGGTGTTCAAGAAGCAGACAAACTTGAACTTCCTATTCCGTTACGTTTGCAGAACGGTAACGAATCTCAGAAACGCGTTAATCTTGCAGGAACTAACGCGTAACGCTTTTTGGTTACTCATTTTCGGTTACGGGCGTAGCACTGAATATTTTACAGGGAATACACTTTAAAAACCACGAAGAAGTTAGCCCTGTGTGGGAATACATCGATCATCGACAATAACAGTTTTGCGTCAAGAACGCCTTCTCTTGCTACTGGTTCACGTATTACGGAAGTAGCCTTTTGTATATATCACGTGATACGTGCCGCCCCCAGTTGGTGATAAGCGTGTACGTCTGCTATGTTTGCGAACAGAGCTGGCGGACCTGGTGATCGACGAGCAAGAAGTCGAACGATCTGCGTATCTCGAGGATCGTCAGTTGCTCTACCTCCAGTGCGCCATGGAGGAGAACTGCCTCTCCACATCGGCGTACGCGCTCAAGAGCGACCCCGGTAAGCTCCGCTCATGCTGCCATGTAGCTTGCCATTTCGTCCACTTGCTTATGAACAGTGGTTCCAACTATTAAAGAAACACCAAACACCTATAAAACATTTTTGAGTGCCTATACGTCACAAAATAATTTTCACTTAAAAAGATTTTTGCGGAATATTTACATTGCGAGGCAGATTTTAAGTTAAAGGCCAACCTATACATGAGTCGTCTTCTGCCGGGAAGAAAACCGGTTCCCAGTTTTCCTCTCTCCATTACCCCTCGCACTTTTCCACTCTTCTCTCCTCCTGTTCCCACAAGAGGGGATCTCTGAGCTACTCCCGACAGAAAAGAGGAGGGTCTCCTCTTTCTTGAATAGAAAGACGGAAATGGGGGAGAGTTTTTCTCCTCTCTGGTAGGTTGTCGATTCCAAAGCGCGAATGCAAAGCGTGCTTCTAATTCGAAACATAATATAAACATAAATATTGGAAGAAAAAAAATTGCGGGTGCTCTCTTCCGCCTTTCCCACCACCCCTGCCTCCCGCCTCCCGTAAAAAAAGTTGATAATGTCGTTTAACACCTACGACTGTGGTGAAGAAAAGAAGGAACGTCTCAAACTCAGCTAACTGGTTTATTTCTCAAGCAACCTATATATACACACACAGTCACTCTTACCCACCTTCTATAGAGAGATCTCCTTTCGTGAAAGCATTTTCAAACACAAAGACAATACACATTCACAAGAAACCAAGCGGTCGAACCCACAATACCACCATTATCAACCACCTTCTACGCAGAGGTAATTTTCAAATACAAAGAACATATACAAGAGACCACATGGTCAAACCTACAGTACAATTACCTTTTTATGTTGGAACTCAAATCGCCCATTCGGTAAAGTCAGTGGCTATAGGAGCGCCCACAAATTCATAAACTCGAATTAGTCAGATATTCATTCTGAAGAGTAACCTCATCGTTCCAGATCAAGTTTGGAAAGCTTAGCAAAATTTTAATTTTAGATAATGCATATGATCCCGGACTGCATAATAATGCTCTGCACCTAAGGTTGCCCTGTAAACAGGTGCCAACAATGTGATGCACCATAAATACACAAAAAATCTTCTGGTGCCGCAAAAAAAAAGTCTTGATTGTTTTATTTATTAATTTATTTTTCACAACCGCGCGCTCACAAACAATAAAAAGCTTTTGAGTTATAGCTTCCCACTTTAATTTCTTTCGTGGTAAACTATTTTATGACAAAAATAAGAACACCTGGCTGAGAAATCATTTGTACATCTTGACAACATATTTCTTATTCCAATTATGCGCGGAAATATATTTCGTTGCAAATTAAAATATAATATTTTCAACTGAATTATTATTCTCATTAGCCTGTCGGCATTCAATAAAAAACTCTCAAAATATTATCTGTAAGCTTATCTCGCTTCATGTTGGGACTCAACTGCGCCGTGCCTTTCCATTTTGTTTCTTTGCACCTCTTGTTGAACTCGAAGTTTACGGACCACCCCAGAAACTTGAGGTCCTCTTGTTTCAGGCTGGCTGTACGAGAGTCGAAGGCTACTGCGGTTCACGGCACGGGTGGCCAACGTCGGAAGTACAACGTTCAAGCCGTTCCTGCCCAAGCACGCCTGGCTATGGCACTCCTGCCACATGTGGGTCCCTTGCGGCAGACAAATACGTTTACACATGTTACGGAACGTTAATGATGCGCACTGGATCGGTATTACAAGCTATTGTAGTACCAACGCAACTCTATGACGTCACGCCACTGCGGTGGTGCTGCTGTCGGCAGTGCGCATGCGCAGATGATTTGCCTTAGGCGAATCTGGTGTCCGCGCACGCGCAATGCCCACACCCGGTGTTGGCAAACGTGGGATTGTTTATAAACAGTGTGTTGGTAAGTAACCCCCCCCCTTCCCCGTGAAGTTGGACGACAGAGAACGTTCTATAAACGAATGCAAGTGACGGTACAGGCCGCCGCCATGTCTCCGTTCGTGCGGACGAGTGTGTACAAATGCCAAAGCTACGCTCACGCGCACGCGCACGCTTCACGTGCTCGCACACATGGGGCGCCAGTCGCGGCGCCATGCTTGCAATTGTCTATACATACTTTCTTGTTCGGGTTTAATTAAACCTCATGGGTTTTCAGAAGTTTACTAACGTCCGGAAGCTACTTGAAATGGCAAGATTCCACTCATATTCCTCGCTCAATCACAAGCGTGTGCGCACAAAAAGGCTAAGGATCTGTATAAACATCAGTGTCTGATTTGGTCATATTATGGTGGGCTAGAAGGGGAGTGCGGGCAAGAGATGTCCTGCGATACAACGTATGAGGTGCCTCGGTGGCAGCTCCGCTTCCAGGGTGGAGACACCCATTGATTAACGCGAAGAGGTAGATCTGACGCGGCGGGGCCACATCGGGTCCTGCTGCTTTGCACTGTGTGGATTTAGCTCGTGTGAAGAAAAGCTGTCTCTTAGGTTCATTTGCGGAGTACTGACCCAGGATGACGCCGGCGAGAGCATTAGAAGATTGACCCAATCTGGCAGGTGTCTCCACCCCTACTGCCCGCAAAGCGTCATCTATGTGAAGGGGGCAACAGGGTAGCAGCGTCCCCAACACTTCTAGAGTTAGAACGGATAGGTGCTGCAGGTTCGCAGCAGATGCAGGCACCCCTTTCGCCGAGCAGGCGCGTGTGTGGGTGAGAGTACAAAAGTTTAGAGTCACTAGAGTAACTTGGAGTCGTGGATGCAGCGCGGAGAACAGTTGTGTATATGCTGTCTGCTTTTAGACGATAACACGATGACATGACACTGGGCCATGACGCGTCGTCAACGCTTGCAGGCATTACCACTCCATGGAGGTCTTCGCCCACTTCGACGTGCTGGACCTGGAGGGCCGCAAGGTGGCCGAGGGCCACAAAGCCAGCTTCTGCCTGGAGGACAACGTCTGCCAGCCGGGCATCGAGAAAACCTACTCGTGCGCCAACTACGGCGACCAGGGGATCTCCATCGGGTGCACGGACACGTACGCCCACAACATCGACTGCCAGTGGGTCGACATGAGCGACGTCGCGCACGGACAGTACATCTTCAAGGTAACCCGACATTTACTACGCAGCGCAGTCAGTGCTGCCCGCCGGCTAGAGGATATTTGATTCATGAATTCCACACTATGCGCAAGATGCTCGAAATTCAAGTGTGTCACCGATATTTCGAACTAATGCCCCTTTGAAAAGATACTCCGGCAATTCTTTTTAGCTAACGCAGTTAACATTATTTTCGGAATCACCGGTATTTATCCATTCCGGTATAAGATTTAGTATAACGAAATTCAATATAGTTATAAGAAATCGGCAAGTGAGAGTGATGCCAAAACCAACATTCAAATTTACCTGCGCTTTTCAGTGCCGTAACATTAGGGGAAGGCAGGTTTGCAGGTCGACCGGGCAGTCTAAAAATGAACTATGCCGAGAATTGGTTTCCTGCTGCTGCTCGGGTGCTGGATTGAGCTTAGAAATCATTCATTTGACACCATGAAACTACTTGCAATCAGTTGGGAACAGAGCCTACAGTCCAAAGAGTGAATCCCTGCCTTCCGTCGGCGTCACCTTTTTATTGTTGCCCGTAGAGACTTGCCCTTTGAAAAAATACTGGGAGGTTCGAAATCGTAAATTCAGTAACTTCGCAAAAAAAATATTTTGGCTTAATATTTTAGTTACTTAAAGTTAATGAATTTTCAAATTACGCCGGGCACTAGAGTTCCCGGAGGCGACTCCCTACTGGCAACAATTTAAAAATCCCTACTTTTCCCTACCTGTGTACCGTACGTCACTGGCAGGAAGGCGGACGAGCTACCCGAAAAGCTCCCCGGGAAGCCGCGAAGTGGCTTTCCGGGTCGCCGGCGATCAAGCTAATTTTCTCGCAGCTTTAAAGGGGTCGTGAAACGATATCGGGTTGGAATTTTTATATTGCAGAGGCGTACTGGTTCTAGTCTTGTCCAAGTATACTCGCACAAACCGCCACTGATTCTGAAGCTTCTTTGTAGCGGTGACATTGCGAAAATAATAGGGGACTATTTCTTTCAGTCTTGCCTTCGCAAAGCTTGATGACGGAATTGTGGAATGGAATCCACCCGCCTGACGACAGTCTAGCGCAGCTTATGAATTGGGAATGAGGACTCCGTGAGCACTTGGCTTCGGCTCGTAACAATCAATGCCTCGGCGGAAACTCGGGTAGCGGCCCGTGCCCAACCACTGCTGTGATGAGAATAGCCGGCCTCTAACAATTCCTGGAGCTCAGCACACGCTTTCTACTTTTTTAACCCTAGTGCGTGGGAATGATTACCATGCCACGTGGCCGCTTGTCCTGGCTCCGAGTTGAGGGGATGAACAATGTTCATATTTCTCGAAGATTTTTTGCGACTGCCATTCCCTAGAAAGAAAAACTAACGCAAGTTTATTCAGTTATTTAGGTTAGGGAGTTCTTTTAAGTAGTATTTAGCGAAAGTAGAAAAATTGTTTCATGGCTCCTTTAAGGTTGGATTGAAAGCTCCTTTGCAATGGGTTGCAATTTGTGCTCCGTCGTAGATTGTACAAACAGTGCCAGGAAAGGCTTCTTTTTTACCTTTTTTGTGAGAAAAAGAGATGCGCTTTTGGCAGTAGTGGTGGCGAGCAACATCAAGGTGATTTTGCGCGAGCTCTGTGCCGAGAGAACTTGTATGACATGAAACATTCTCGCCTGTGATCAGAATACTTTACATCCGTCTGCTGAGGGTTGAGTACCTTTCTGCAGTCGGAACAGCTTCAACGGTGCCAATCGCACACTCAAGCCGGCTCTGTACCACTGCGACCTCCGTCCAAAGAGGTGCGCTAATAATATCGAGAAAATTAGTGGACATTCTAGCACTAGACAACATTTGGCGCAGTCACATTTGATATCACAACCGATCCAGGGTTTTTTTTTACTATAATTTTTGTAGGGTGGTTGAACAGAGGATGTCGTCGCATCTAGCTCCCGGGCTACTCTTGAAGCTCCTAACACACGGCCGAACTAATCGTCTAAACGAAGTTCATGTCTGAGTTTAGACATGACTTTCGACACACTTCTATTCGTGTCTGGTATAACAGAAGTTTAGAAAGCAGGTGTCAAGCTTCGTTAAAATATATAGTAGAGACGTTACCTGGTATGTTTGTTAAATGATTGGCGTGCAATTTTATCTTGCAGGAGAGGGGTGAAAACGTCTTTATTTTGTTCAGTTGCAGAAAAATTTTAAATAGGGTTTAAAAGTGTGGGTTAATACGCGCCCTATAGTGATACGTGAATCGTCAAAACGTCGATTCGCTCAAAGGACCGCTGTTCGCTAAAACGTCATTCGCTAAAACCTCATTCGCTCATGTGATATGGACCCCTTGTGATAGAAGGAGAACGGATTAACGACAGCGATTTCACGAAACTAGGAAACCGCGGCTTGAGCGTACCGAGTTGCAAAAACGGTTTTCTCAAAATCCCAGTTGTTTTCATATTTCTTTACCCCCAGTTCAGCACAACGTGAAGCTTCGTATCACTTGCGGAGCTTGCAGACTGCGGCCTGGCCAAAAAACTTTTGGGTCGAACCCTACAGCCGACGCTAGCGCTTCGAGTGGCTGGCTGAGCAGTAAATGTGACGCTGGCTCCACCCGGCTCCGTCACCTCATTCAAAGCATTGCATGTTCCGGTTCTGTACGTTGGTACTAACCACGTCATGCAGAGGCGGCCGTGGCGGCTTGCGCGCGATATCTCGCAAGAGCGGCAAGCTGATACAGACCGCTCCGTGCTGATATTGAAAGCGCCGTCACTACGGAGTGCTCGACGGTCGGATCTTCCTCTTGACATCGATCGAAAATCTAAAGCTCCTGAAGTATAGTTCAGTAAACCATTCTTCTTGAAGTCGGATAGATTGGTGGTTATGCCGACGTGTTGTGTACCCGGGTGTACGAGCTGTTACAAGAGCAACAAAGGAAAACAGCACTTTTTTAAGCCACCGGCAGACGTCGAAACCAACAGACAGTGAAGAATGTTTAACCGAGTTGTTCTGTACTGAGAACTTTCCCTCGGAGTAAATTTTTACTACTCAGAAGCTACACTCCAGCTGCCCTCAATCATCAGACAGAGAAGCTGTTCAAAACTCTTGCGCAGACCGAAAAGGTTGTCGTGCCTGTTGTCGACGATATGCCCTTTGTAGGCGGCTTGTTTTGGCTAGAGACGAGCTGCAGTGCTCCATGGTAAGCTCTGTCGGGTGTAGAAGTCACTCAATAAAATTTACATCAAGATTTATAAAATTCTTCCTTATCTGTAAAATGTACTTTTTCGCTAAGAAAAAAAAACAAAACAACTAGAGTTGTCGCTTTTCTTTAAGATAAAGCAGCAGCGAATGCAGACGAGGTTGATATGAGCGGGTTCTTAGGCCAGTTGCTTCACCTAAACATTTCCCACTTGTTGAGAAGCTGTTCATTTGTAAGTGCGTGCAAAATGGAGATGTGTTTGAGTTTTTGTTAAACAATATTTTTCAATAAATTCCTGAAAATCTGAATGTGTCACCCTGATAACAAAAAGAGCGAATATTGAAATACGGGCCAGCGCTCGCTTGGATTTCACACGTAATACGGACTGTTTCTAAAGATGTTGGGCCTATACGAATTTTAGCTACATTTGTGTAAACACACAGCGATACACTGCATTTCCGGACGAAACTTCTGCAGATTGCGTTGTGTTTCGGCATAATACTCGGGCTCCAAAGCTTGTCAGTAAAAGTGTACTGTCCAAGTTTGTGTCTTCAATGAACGTTTTCCACAAAACAGGTAAATTGAAAGATAGCTAATGAAATTGCGGAGGAAACACACGAACAGCCGGTAACCACTCGTTCGCGCTAATTGCATTTTCTTCGTGTGATACGAAAACTCGCGCTGCTCTACCGAGGGATCCTGATTTTGATCCTCACCCCTGACCGTTTCGATCTGAACCATCGTGACGGCACGAGTTCGCGTAATCGCTGCTAAGTGCTCCAAGTTAAAGACCCCAGGCTGGCGGTCGGACCAAAGTTGCGTCCTACTGCACTGGCTCATTTTTCCTCTACAGCGAAGACATCAGGCGCCCTTTCGAAGCAGACAATTACTTTGCGGTCTCTAAACCTCCTCAACACAGTTGTTATTTTAACTTCTTTTTTCATGCCTCCCCACAACAGACTAGTAAATAACGCGGAATGATAGACATTTATTTGGAAATGCGAGAATAGTAGGAATAGATCTTTTCGGTTTCTCTTGGAGTTGTACAGACGGCTGCAATTGCGTGCGAAACGGGACTTTAGAAACGCATTATATTCCTAGCAAATTTCGAGCACCGTGCCTTTGCCATCACAGACGCCTTTGAGCTGCAGATATCAGGGCTCTACAACGCTATCATATACATAACGCACGATTTGGACACGACTGCTGCGTTCGTCTGGAGCAAATATTCTCACTGATCGAACATCGGCCGTACGCTGATGCAGATCTCCCGTTTAATTTGTGCGCTGGCCTTCCATGAGCAATACGGAAATTCCAAATCTACAACTTTTCCTGTCTGCGCCCGTGCACAGGCGGGTCAAAATCGCAACTGCTATGCAGTCCTAGAACATTCATCAGGATGAAACGCGGAGCTGACAAAACCAGATAAACCTTTACAAAAGTCGTCTTCTGCGCGTTTCCATCTTTGTCTGCCGGGTTGTGGAACGTCTTCTGATCATGCGCTGTTGCTCTGCTGTGCGGTATATCGGACTCAGCGCATGTTTACACAGCTCAGTGACTCAGCATTCTTCGCCGGGTGATAAGAGATGCAAAGGTCTATAACCAGGTGTGTCGCTCGCGTCGCCTATTTTGGCTGGTGCCAGAAATACTTCGGCTCGGGCGCAGAGCATTGGCGAGCTAGGAAACTCGGCAACTGATAGCTTCTTCGATCAACTCGCACCGGGATTGCCCTGAAACCGGGACAGTGCACACCACTCATCGCTGGTGTAGCGCGAAGTCAGTGCAACATCGAGGACAAACCTCGTTGCGCCGGTGGACCGCGGCGAGCGCCGCCATGCGTCACCTGGCGTTTTGTTCGTCTTTTTCTTGCGTTCGTCCGCGCGCGGTGCCCGTCTGCTGTCAATTTCTTCTAGGTTTTTGACTCGCAGATTTAGCGGTCCCACACAAATGGACATCGCGGACGTGATTGTCGATGGGGCCGCGAAGCGGGTGACGATTCCACGGGCATATTTTCCCCATCATTGTTGGTTTAAGAAAGAGTACCACCAGATGATCAGACTTTGGAGGTAATCCGTTAGAAGCAACGGATTACTTGTAATCCATTACTTTTTCAAGTGATTTTGTAATGGCCACGTTACTTTTTTGTGGCAGTAATGTGTAATCGTAATTTTGTTACAGAATATTGTAACGGAATACTTTAATTACTTGTTACTTTAAAAAAAATATCAAGATAATACAGGGACTGGAGCAATATGAGCAGGCAATTCAGCAGCAAACTTTGCACAGCTCTTTTTCCCTGCATTTTCGGTTGCCAATGCACGGTTCTGACTAAAACATGGGTGTGAGCATATTCCAGCTGAACAGAACTTTGAAGTGTATCACCCTGCACCCGCCCACCCAAAGCTCAAAAACGCACACTCGCGCCCATGCATTTTTCAATACTGCTTGCAGGTATGCACAAGTTGACAGTGCGTTAAAGCCAGAGGCATGAGACCGCAGCTTTGAGACGTTGTGCTCACGCTTGAAAGGCCCATTTCAAAAGGGAGCTTTCGCAGACCGGACCTCCGAATCCCCTAGCGGAGGTAGACTCTGCTACTGAGTATGGGCACCGCTAGCTTTGTCCGCAGAGTTTTTAGGGATCATTTTTGGTCCCCGTACGGATGATAGGTGTGGTTGCAGCTTTCGCTGCCTTGTCATCTCAGAGGTGAACAGAGTGTACCCGCATTCTTTCTCTTGAATACAATGTTTTACGTTTACAAGGATTCATGATACGGGCGTTTGAAAAAGCAAGAGTACTGTACAAGAACATTTTTGAAAACGTCAAATATGTTTCTATTGTTTTCTTGATAAGTGTATAAGAAAAGTAATGTGAAAGTAATATCTGATGTAACGAGCGTAGTAACCCGTTAGTTTTCACCAATATTAATTAGTAACTATAGTCCATTTTATTTGAGGCTCGGTAATTTGTAATTGTAATCCATTACATTTCTTTAAGTGTCGGGAACAAGTATGCAGATAATAGCCGTACCTCAGTGTCATTGAAACGCCTCACAACGCTTTCCACGAAGTTCAAAACCTTCGGGCGATTACCGGTGATTGCTGCGGTGGCAGCAATCAGCGGTAATCGCGGCGATGATAAGAGGCTCGTCGTCCTCGCTGTCAAAAGAGATGGAGAATTCATCGAGTGTCGCTGCGAGACATGGCTGTTTTCGCAAGGTCGCCATCTCGATAGACTGCGCGTGCGCTATTCCCACATCTCCTCGATTCCCGCTCCTGGTCGCGATGCCTGATGGGACTGCACCCCGGCGCACTGTCGATTTTCTTGGTGCGCGTTGGAGCAACGAAAAGTCGCAATTGATCGAGGACGTCCGGTGCACACCGGTGCATTTGATCGAAAACGACGGGGCGCCCTTCGGTGCCCCGGTGCACACCGGTACGGATGAACGAGAATAATAATAATAATAATAAATATCTTTATTTCCATCGATTGTGATGGTGGGACCTGAGAAAAAAAGCTGCGATATGCAGCTTGACTGGTCCTCGGACCCCTACAATGGTCAGCAGCAACAAAACGGAAATTAAAAAAAAAAACACACGAAAAGCAACAATTGAAAGATACATAACTGCACACTCGCCTGTTTGTGAAGCAAGTGGACAAACACAAAAAGCAACAATTACAATTTATAAAACTATGGGCTTTGGTCTATTAATGGAGCAAAATAAAACATAAAATAGAAATCAGGTACAAATCAGGAGCAAAAATACAAACGCACATCTTTAGAAGTAATAGAGTTAAAATCAACATCATTAATATAAAAATTATTTAACAAGTGTAGTAGGGCAAATTTAAGCGTTTGAAGACCATCTTCCACTTTTCCGGGCCGCGAGTGGGGTATGCTGGTGAATTTTCTTGCAAACCTGCAAGGTTTTCTCAATAAGCACGAGCCCCTTATTTTTTCCTTCCTGAAACTAGCGCGTTGTCTATAATCGTATAACTTATAAATAGTAATTATCTTAAAATTTCTTAATATTTTAGAAGTGTGAGCATCATAAGGGACATCACATATGCTCCTTAATATTTTTGAAACAAAAACAGTTTTTCCATATTAGATAGTGTCGATGAACCCCATACTAGATGGGGAGTAAAATAAAGAGTTGTAAATTAACAATTTAACATTTGTGGGCAACAAAGAACGGTTGCGATTTAGGATCCCAATTACTCGGCATAATTTTGGAATAAGATAATTTATATGACAATCCCAGGGCATGTTGTCATTAAAAAATACGCCAAGAGGTTTGAAGGAACTAACTATTTTAATTGAACAGTAATTTAAACTCAGAGATCTAGATAAAACCACAAGCTTGTTTTGTTGTTTCTTTGACGAAAAATTACTGCTTTTGTTTTATTAATGTTTACCTTTGAAGAGTTGCAATCACTCGAGGATTTATCTTTGATAAAGTGTGGTTGGCCATATCTATTAAGTTATCACCTGTTTCGGAAAGAAAACAAATAAGCTAGTATCATCCGCGTAGTTCGCAAATTTTGCTTCCTTGTTAACGTTAACAATGTCGTTTACGTATCAGTTAAAAAGGAACGGTCCTAAAATACTTCCTTGCAGAACACCTGAGGTGATGGGTTTTACCGTGGATGAGTAACTGGCGGTGAATGAGTAAGCGGAACACCTGAGGTGATAGGTTTTACCGTGGACGAGTGTCATAATACACCAATTTCTATCGTATCTGGATACGCGAAGTGCTTCTAGTGACGTCGGTTCAGCACGTAGGCCAGGCACGTATCCAGGGGGAGGCCCATGGGGCCCGGCCCCCCCCCCCCCCCGAAATCTTCCATTTTGCTGGGACCTCCTCTCCCCCTCCTCCTCATACAGCATTTTGTCATGGGCGGCCCCCCCCCCCCCCCCCCGAAACAAAATCCTGGCTACGTGCCTGACGTAGGCCTAGGTCAAGCTTTGCGCAAATGGAGATTATTATCAACTTCCGATAGCACGAACGCGAGTCCGACCCAGTGCGAGGGTTGCTATTGCAACAGCTGCGCCGGCTCCAGTGTTGTACACGTTCCTAGAAAAGAGGTACGAAAGCTCGTTCCTCGTTCCTTCTGATTTTGGGAACGCGTTCCCGTTACAAGTTCCATATTTGAGAGAAAGGAACTCGTTCTCGCTCCAGATTAAAAATTCGAACGTATCGTTACATATACATTATTTTGTACTTTGCTAATTACCATATTTGGTTAGATAGAACGAAGTTTATATATATATATATATATATATATATATATATATATATATATATATATATATATATATATATATATATGTACAGGGTGTTTCACGAAAGGTGGACAAATTCGATATTTCGAAAACTACGCGTCGCAACAAAAAAAGGCTTGTGTCTTTTTGGTCCTGGGCCAGGGCCCTTTTTCGGAAAATTATTAAAGTCCGAGATGATTAGATTGTTATTTATTTTCGCGTAATTAACTTTTTTAATATTATGTTTAAGGGCATAGTTTCAATTAGAAAATTGCTCAGCATCATCAAAAACCACTAAATCAACAAACTGCGGAACCATTGAAGGCACGCGCAGATTTTACGGCTTTCTGAAAAACCGTACAAATTCGACGGGTTTTAAGTTTCGATTTGTTATCGGAGCGCATCTCAGCCCCTGCGGCACCGCGCCCCGTGGAGAGATAGCGCAAACAGCCTCTGCTGCGTCGCGCGATGACAGCGCAGCATAGGTTAGTTGCACTATCTCTACACGGGGCGCGCTGCCGCCGGGGCTGAGATGTGCTCCGATAACAAACCGAAACTTAAAAACCCATCGAATTCGTACGGTTTTTCAGAAAGCCGTAAAATGCTTCGCGTGCCTTCTATCGTTCTGCACTTTGTTGATTTATTGTTTTTTGATGATGATGAGCAATTTTCTAATTGAAACCATGCCCTTAAACACAATATTAAAAAAGCTAAGTACGCAAAAATAATTAACAATATAATTATCTCGGACTTTAATAATTTTCTTAAATATGCCCCTGGCCCAGGTCCAAAACGACATAAGCCTTTTTTTGGTGCGACGCATAGTTTTCGCAATATCGAATTTGTCCACCTTTCGTGAAACACCCTGTATATATATACACATATATATATATATATATACAGTATATCCCATCAAATGGCAACATACGAATTTGAATACCGTGATGGAAGGACACCAAAGAAGGAAACAACAGGAATCAAGGTTTTATTTTTTGATATATTCACCTGTACAAATCTCAGCGTTTTCTATATTAAAGTTCGTAGTGGGCGATTCAGACGAGCCAAATAGGAAGGAGGAGCGGGGTTAATTTTATTATTCTTTATTAAAGCGTTATCCAACATTGCACGAGCATTTCACAACAGCTTCACACGTTTCAATCTAACAAAGTTCCTTGCTTGAACTTAACAATAGTTGCTTCTCGATGTTGCTGTTCGCAAGACGATCAAGTGGAGAAGAGGGTAGGGCTTTTGGATGGTCAGTCTTGAAAGCTACGAGTCCTCCGTGAAGGTTGCATTCGTTGTTCAGTTTGAAGGTAGAGGAGGAGGGGGAGAGAATAAAGGTTAATTTTTGTGTATATTTTGTGACCAATTTTCGAGCTGCAAGGGTGCGTTCGATGTCTGGTAACCTGGGCCGGCTTGCTAGAACCAGCGTCTCAGCTGAGACTGGGTGAAAGAAAGCACTGCCGAAGCCAGCGCACGAGCTGAGCGGGACTCAAGCTGCATCTCAAGACGCTCGCGCGCCCCAGCCTTTGCAGTGCTTTCTTTCACCCAGTCTCAGCTGAGACGCTGTTCTATCAAGCCGGCACTGGTCTTTCGTTGTAACCGTAGGTCTCTTTCTGGGAGTTCAGTGATGGCTGCAGTCGGCCTTAGATTTCTGGGTGTATAAGGATTCGCGGAAGCAAAAAAAAAAGTCACTCTTTTCCTGTCTTTGCCATTGACTAAAAGTTTTTTTTAATTTGTGCTGCAGTCTCCGGCACTGAAAAAAAGAATAAATGTCTTCCAGCTCACCTGCACTCGACCGCTACCAATCGAGGACTTCAGAAAATAAACATTAAAATAACTAACACAAAATTTAACAGGATCCTGCTCTTCGTAAAAAAAAAAATACTTGTTTCATAATTTTTCGTGTTTCCTCCTTAGAAATAAAATGAAAATTATCTCGCTGGACGAAGAAACAAAAGGAACGCCATTCCTTTTTGCGATCCTGTAAAAACGTAACGAGTTCCCGTTCCAGTTCTACCGATGCAAGATGAAATGGCGGCGTTGCTTCGTTCCTCCTAAAAAGAACGTGTTCCAGGAACGCCGTGCCGTTCTTTGGAACGCCGTTCCGTACAACACTGGTCGGCTCCAACAAAACGGGGTAAAAACCGGTTTTTATGGAGACGACGCAGCGGTTGCCGCAGCAACCCCTACGTCGCAAACCGTGGGAGTTGCCCTCGGTCCGACTAGACGCAAGTGTGTGAACTACTTTTTAAACGCGAGAAAGGCGGGCGCGAGCGCACCCTGCATGGGGCCCTCATCTGGACGCTTGGCGAAAAAGTCGGCGAGAAATCCGGCGGTCGTGATTGGCCGGCGCCACGCTTGACCTTGGCACCGGCCAATCAAGGCCGCCGGATTTCTCGCCGACTTTTTCACCGAGTGCCCAGATGACCCCCGAGTGCCGGGTGCAGGTCTCGCTTTCCGCCGGTGACGTCACGTTTGGATGACGGAAAACTGGGGAAAATTAGGGAGAATGAAGTTTTGGTTTCGATGGCAAACAAAACATTCCTAATTAGAGCGATAAATGTTATGGGCACTTAATTTATGACGTCCGTTGTTGATGTTGTAGTTGTAGAAGTAAACCGAGAGGATGGAAGTTCGGCCGAGTTAGCGCTATATGCATGGTTTGTACGTAACGTCCTTGCACCATGCCGGTGGTGCGCATTCTACTTCTTCTTGGAAAAAGAAGAGAAATGGAACACGATTTATGCTGCAAAATATGCATGCTCAGCGGAAAGGCCACCACTATGACAGCTGGTGTGACGTCAGTGCAGGCCATAAAATCACTGCGGTCGGGCCTTCGTCTTCGCTTGCACTTATGGTGAAATAGAGCATTGAGTACATAGACGCTTTAGACGCGTGTCAGATTACAGCCACCATTGCTGACTCTCTTGTCTTACCGAGGTAGGGAGTCCCTGAAACGGGCGTTGACGAGCCCTCACGAAGGTCAGTGCTGCGAAGAAGGACATAGTATAATCTAAAATGTCAATAACCTGAACAGCTATGGTAATGATGAAGTGAAGTAGCAGGAATAAGACAAAACAAAAGCGGAAGGCATAACGTATCGCGGCGGCCATGCATTATTATCCTTCACAGTTGCCGAGAGATGCAAAAGTCCCTATAATCAGCTAACACCGAAACAAATGGGCAACTGAATAGCCGAGATGTATCATGCAGACGCTACAAGACATCAGAGTCAATCCAGCACTTAGGGGCAATGACTGTCCGGGTTGGCTTTGGGAATCACGGAGTTCAGGTCACGTGGTGCTGGATTGAATGTGATAGTTACTCTGGAATAGCTCGCGGCATCGGCCGAGGTAAAATACTCCTGAAAAAGAAAGGAAGGCGCACGGCAGCGCTAACAAAGCATTGCGCGTTGCCGTGGCATCACCACGTCCTACATATGCATCGTCTCAAAAGCAATATCTAGACCCCTACTGAAAAAACATCTGCTACTTTATAATGGTCTATACAGTTTCATACTGGTCACCTGTATAACCGTACGTACGGTCATACCCATACATATACAGGCTTCCGGTACTTGGGTACCGGTCACCCGCTATCGGACACGGGTCACCCGGTATTGATCACGGGTTACCCGGTATCCATTCATTCATTCATTCATTTATTTACCCATAAAGGCCTCGAGGGGCATTACATAAGGGACACCGGTCACCCGGTATCGGGCACGGGTCACCCAGTGTCGAATACTGGCCGCCGACACGGGACTGCTGGTCACCTGTAAAGGGATACAGGTACGCCGGTAAAGGGTGCAGGTAACGAAAAATCATATAGCGAAACGGCCGGTACTCTTGTACCGGTACCGGTATCTTTATTAGGGGGACCGGTATCGCCCACTGGTGGCCTATAACCACGTAACAGTGGGCTGCACTGGCAGGCCAGTATGTCATACAGGTATACCGGTATAGCATGTTTAACTCTCATTGGCATTCCCTCTGCGGGGATCTCACATTCAATGTCCATAGAACGAGCAAAACTAAAATTATCTTGTGCGGAGACCAACTTACCGAACATAGATTGACTTAATTATTTTCCAGGCAGTGTTGACTTTGAACATAACGCAAAATTGCTGGACCTAGCTTTTACATTTTACTTATCGCAAGAAGTAAAATATTTCACGGAGTGCACGGGAACTCGCAGACTATTCTAGATCTCATTTTTATTGGAAATTCAGCACCAAAGTTATCTTCTCGTGAAGTGGTTGAAGGAATTCTTGACCACAATGCTGTACTACTATCGCCCTCGAACGAGGTTGTCAAAGATAACACTAAGGTCACCAATGTGCTGGACTTCGCTCATCCTGGTGATACATCAATCTTAGATATACTTGATATAGAGTTTGATGAGTTTTTTTTTTCATTTTCCTCCCAGTTCTGTTTTGATGTTACCTAATTGTGGCTTAGGTTTAAGAACATTGTGAACCATTGTATTAAAATGTATGTGCCAGTACTAACTATAAAGCGAAGCGAACAATTCGTGGATCTCACGTGAACCCATTCATTTAAAACGTCGACTACGACGCTCAAAAGTGAAGTGTAAAACCCATATAAAGCAGTCCCTAAAAGACAACGTTAAAGATCTTTCTGACAACTTAAAAGAACAAATGAGGGCAGATAAATACAACTTTTCTAACATCTCTCTTCCGAACTTTATAAAATCGTCGCCTAGAGAGTTTTGGAATCACATCTTACCAAACACTACCAACACAAATGCGTCTACAACTGATGGCGTTCTTGAAACCGACTCTAGAAAAATAGCTGATCATTTCAACACACAGTTTAAATCTGTGTTCACACGTGATGTTGGCATCGTGACCCCTTTTACCAAGTTTGACTACTTACCAGCCCTTGAGAATGTGCGTGTGAATGAACATGGAATTTTTAACTTACTCCTAAACATAGACCCACGGAAGTTTAGTGGGCCAAATGGCTTGTCAAACGCGTTTCTAAAACGATATGCAAAGCTTGTGTCGAAATATCTAGTCAATATATTCAACAGGTCACTAAATGAAGACAACGTGCCGATCGATTGGAGGATGGCCATAAACCGCTACATAAAACAGGAAACTCCTGAGAGATTCTGGCGAGTAATATCTCCATCTTCTAGGTCTTGTGATGTTTTTGAAATTGATGGTATTCAAGTTGATGATGATAGAAAAATTGCAAATGCATTTAATGAACATTTCAAATCGGTTTTCACGCAAGACAATGATGTTATACCGAATTTCGATGCACATTTTCCACCCATTTCTGATGTTGTCATTAGTGAACATGGCATATTGAACATGCTGCTAAAACTGGATATTAAGAAATCCTGTGGGCCCGACAACATTCCCAATGCATTTTTAAGGAGGTATGCGGAATGGGTATCTAAGTATTTGTATATATTATTCTTAAGATCTTTGTACGAGGGCCAAGTCCCAGACGATTGGGGAACTGCCAGAGTAAAACCGCTCCATAAGAATGGGAACAAGCATTGCATCAAAAACTACCGTCCTATTTCATTGACATCAACTTGTTGCAAGCTTTTGGAGCATATAATACATAGCCACATATCAGAGTTTCTCGATAAATACAATATCCTAACTAAACATCAGCATGGGTTTAGAAAAGGCTACTCAACATGTACTCAGCTAATTGAAACAATACACGATTTTTCAACATCAATCAATAACCGGAAACAGACAGATGCAATTTTTATGGACTTTACAAAAGCATTTGATAAGGTATCTCATGAAAAGTTACTGTACAAGCTAGATAAGATACTTAAAAACACCCAGTTAGTTAAATGGATTTCGGCGTACCTTTCTAATAGACAGCAATTTGTAGTGTTTAACGAAGGTTGTTCTAACAAACTTTCCGTTGACTCTGGCGTTCCCCAAGGGTCTGTTCTTGGACCACTGCTTTTTTAATATTTATTAATGACATCGTGCAAGACATTCCGGTTAAAATTAAACTATATGCTGATGATTGTGTAATTTACTCAGAAATAGATAGTATTGCAGATCAGTTGTTGCTAAACAGTGCTTTTCAAAAAGTTGCTGCTTGGTGTGATGCATGGCAGATGAGTATTAACTATGACAAAACTGTCTTTACGAGAATCACTAACAAAAAACTCCCATTAAAGTTCAATTACTTTGTTAATAATACATTTCTCTCCGAGGTAACACACTATAAGTACCTAGGTCTGTGGATTTCAAATAACCTTACTTGGACGCGGCACATTGATTACGTAAGAGCTAACGCAATTTGTAAGTTGTTCTTTCTCAAGAGAGCTTTGAAACTTGCTACCCCTCCTGTTCGCCTTCTAGCATATAAATCAATTGTTCAGCCAACGTTAGATTACGCTGCTATTATTTGGGACCCTTTCACCACGACTAATATTAATAAAATTGATAGCGTACAGAAAAAGGCCGCTCGCTTTATATATAACAGCTTTGGACGTACTTCTGTAACGGAGCTTTTGGCAAGGGCCAACCTACCACCATTAACACAAAGAAATCGTCATTCTCGTCTAAAGCTTCTGTTTCAATTAATCAAAGGTCATTATAAAATTGATATTTCTCAACTAGTTTCCTTTTCTTCTGGATATGCGACCAGACAGAGGCATGACTTAACTATAACTCCTTTCCGCGCACGCAATAATTGCTTCAAATATTCTTTTTTTCCAAGAACAATAATCGATTGGAATAACCTTACTAATGATGTAGTTTTGCAGCCATCATTGACATTATTTGCCTCCCACCTTAGTTAATATTGTTTTGTCTTGTGTGTGTGTTTTTTATAATTTTTATGTTACATTTGTATTTTTGTCCTTTTGTGCCAGCTATGTATCTGTACTTTCACAATGTAAACCCACCCTGCTAAAATCCCTGCTAGGGGATTGCAGTATTGATAAATAAAAAATAAAAAATAAATAAAACAAAGAGCTGATTACTAATTATAAACCTATCTCATTAACTTGTTCTGTCTGCAAACTCCTTGAACACATTATTAATAAACACATTTTTGAAGTTCTCGAAACACATAACGTACTGTAGAGCAGCCAACATGGCTTCAGACGAGGATTTTCTACAACGACTCAATTGCTCAGTTTCTGATATCACCTCCGCCCTGAACAAGAAAAGTCAGGTAGATGTCACCTTTATCGATTTCGCAAAAGCATTCGATAAAGTGTCACATGCAAAGCTCCTAGAAAATTTTAATAACTATTTAAAAAATAATCAAGTTATTGGTTGGATACAGGCTTACCTAAAAAACCGCTACTAATATATAGAATTTAATAATGAGCGTTCTTCCCTACTTTCAGTGGACTCTGGCGTCCCCCAGGGATCGGTACTTGCACCTTTGTTGTTCTTGCTATTTATCAACGATATTCCCGACGAGATTTCTGTCAAAATACTCCTTTATGCCGACAATTGTATGCTGTATAATGAAGTCAAGTGTGTTGATGACGAAATTAAGCTTAATGATGATTTCAAAAACATTTTAAAATGGTGTGAAGCATGGCACATGTAAATAACTTATGACAAAAGTGTTTGCATGTCCATCACGAATAAAAAGAAGGCACTTTCATTCTCCTATCACATGAACGAACATATCCTAAAAGAAGTTACTGAATTCAAGTGTCTGGGTCTCTGGATCAGTTCCGATCTTAGATGGAATAAACAAATCAGTTTAATTTCCTCCAACGCCCCCCGTAGATTATTTTTTCTCGGACGAACACTACAATCAGCCACTTCAGATACTCAACTCCTGGCGAACAAGACTCTTATCCGACCGAACCTAGAGTAGGGAAACATTATTTTGGACCCATTTACAAAGGTAGGAATTAATCGCATACAACGAATACAAGATAAAGCTGTCAGATTCATTTTAAGTGCCTATAAGAAGGTGTCCATTTCCGTTCCCCGATATTGTTGTGGGCGCCGCCATTTTGGCTCGTATGCTGAGCAGAGCAGCCGGTCGTCATGATTCAAAAGTGCGTCTCCCTCAGCATTAGATTCGGTGTTAGGAAGGTCATGTAATATTGATTTGCTCTATCGCGAACTGCTTAAACATTTGTGGAGGGCGGAAAAGCGTTTCCTGTGATTTCAGAAAAAGCTTCAGATAACTGGCAACCATGATTTTAAGGCACAATATGGCCAAGTGTCGTTTCTCTGAAGCGTAGCTTATTTAGGGGCACTAGGTAAAACGCTTCCCCTGGAAAATAGCGAGCGCTCGGCGCGCGCTCGCCGTGCGGATTCTTGTTCCCCTCGCGAACTGCCAGCAATTCCTCCGTGTGCCGCTTGTGGATCTGAAGTCGGTTGGGCGTTCGCCGAGCGGCTCGAACCGATCCGTGGGGAAGTGTCGGAGCGCGTCGAGCGGTCCGGAGTACTTCTGCGCGCTGCTTTTTTCGGAGGAGTACGATCTGTAGTCACTCGCAACATTTCAGTTTTGTTATCAACGTTCCCGCCAGGGAGTGAAGGAGTTTCGCAGCTTTTTGGTTTCGATTGTTAGGTGGGCTCTCTTGCTGTGCTTGCTTTCGTTCCCCTCGTCATGACCGACTCGCCCGAGCATACTGCAACAATGACATTGTTGCAGTTAATTTTAGGAGGTCTAATAAAACGCAATGACAGCGAAAGCAGCGACAGCGACGAATATGACGAAGATACCAGCTTAGCCCAAGTTCGTTGCTTAGCCCGAGTGACGACGAGGCAGCGTTCTCGCGAATTATTTGCCGAGTAGTCTTGCCAGCGAAGAGGCCCAAGATATCGCGTCACGTCAAAGACGTTGTGCGCGCCTATTCGGATAAAGAGCTTGGTATGTCGTTTGTTCATTGTGTGGTAACTGTAAAGTAATTGGAGTAAATAGCAGACGATACGCCAATACTCCGCAGATGGTAGTCGCCTTCGGAGATGACGATCGTTTTACAGCATATGTGTTTGGTATTGCTTATAATTGCATCCTACGGCTCGTATAAGTACTTCGAGTTGTCTTCATCGGGTTTACATAACTCTAAGGAAAAATATATTGTGTCTTAATGTCGGGGTCATCATTAATTAAGTAATAAACAATCTGGGGTTCTTCCTATCCGGAGTTCATGCGTCAACAAGATAGCAGTGGGAACCGAATCGCTCCGAAAGCATTGGCGCTGGAAGCGTTACGCTCGATTTGCTGCGCAGCGCGTGCCACTGGGGTGGATCACGTGACCGATTGCTCACGGAGGCCGACCGCTCGGCGACCGCTAGCGCGGAGCGCTCGGCATCTGCCAGGGGAAGAAGCTTGAAGTATAGAAACACGAAAAAAAAAACTAAGTGTACATTTTTTCAGGTTTTTGAAAGATGTAACAAGTAACGTAACTACGTTACCCGTTACTAGAAATAGGGACTTTTCGTAGACCGCGTTTCTTCCTCCGCTATGCCGTCCGCAACGAAGAAGCCGCTACTGCGCCTGCGCGACGATGGCCTTGGCTGTAGAGTTCCGGGTATCGTAGCTGGTTGCGGAGAGCGTTGCGGGATGGCAGAAACGTTCAACGAAAACTCCCTAATAAGTAACGCAACTACGTTACCCGTTACTGTTTTTAAAAAAGTAACGAGTCCGTTTTGATATCACACGAAAAATAACGCGCTAGGGGTAACGACGTTACACGTAACACGTTATCGCCAACACTGGTTGCAACACACGCACAAACGCGGAGACAAAAAACGCAAGGTGCGACGCAATCTTCGCATTTGATTGGATCAGTTGGGGGTAAAACAAGGAGAAGAACCAGAAAAAGATCATGAGAAGCTTGATTGACCCCATTGACTCACAGTGTTGGTAGTGCTCGGATTTAGGTTAACATAGGGTATTGCACCGAACTCTCTGAGAACGGAGCCTCATGCCTCGACGCGCATCTGCGCATATCCCGCGCAGGTGTCCATCAACCCGGAGTACAAGATGGCCGAGATAAGCTACGACAACAACGCGGCCCTCTGCGACCTCACCTACACCCAGACCTTCGCTGCCGTCACCAACTGCACCCTGGTTCGCCCGTGAAATAGAGGACACGTGCTCGTGCGGCGCCCAACTTCGCAACGGAGCACAGCCAAACAAAACTGATACGAAGACAGTTGTGAAATGCTTACGTCCTCGCCCTATTAAGCGCAGAAACAAGGAACAGTGCTTGCAGACGTAAGGAATACTCATACAGCTTGGTAAGGCTGCCTTCGCAGACAGCCTGGCTCTTTGGGTTTTGCTGTGCACGCGCCTTTTGCCGGGGGCAAGTGACGCCTTTAATAATTGCCCTCTGTACGCTGCATTCTTAGTCTATTCTAGGCTGCGGCGCATTCTGGACATGTGAAGTTCAGGTATTTAAATGATATAAGAGCGGCACGAAAGTCAAATTCAAACTCTTTATTGATCCTGAATCAGAGAAAGGAGGCAGAGAAAAAAGCAACTGACACGCTGCTTGACAGCGTGTCAGTTGCTTTTTTAAGTCTTTAAGATGTCCCGCCTTCCGCGCAAGATTTCCGCCTTTGATGGTACTTCAGCGTCTCTTGAGATTCGAACGTGCACGCTTTGCCAAAGGATGGCGGGAGGCAACGAGCCCGTTAGGAATGTATAATAGCTGGTCAACTCGAAAAAGACGACCTACGTTTCTTGTCTTGTCAATGATTAAAGCTCTGTTTGCGGAATATGGGCGCCAGTAACTCCGGTACTTTTCGGCTGGCCTAAGTAATGACATAGCCTCCTCTATACTCACAAAGCCTGGCAGTTCCTTGCGACGGAGCCATAGAGTGCCCGGTCGCAGATTTGGAGCGCGAGGATATGGTAGCACAGAGCATCAAAGAGCCAGTTCTCGGGGAACCTGGACGTCAGGGCACAGCTTTTGCAGCGGCGAGGACCCGAAACACACTTGTTCGCTCGGGAGAAGTGTGTTTCGGCGTATCGCCACAGCGGGACGCCAGTCACGTGCCTCTCTTCTCATCCGTTGTCTGCCACTCCACTTTTTCCATTTTGGAGGCCGCTTCTCGTGGCGATCTGCCAGGCTTTGTCAGTATATAGGAGGCTCATGGTGATGAGCGCTGGAAATATGTATGGGACCTGTCACGCGGTTAATGTTATTTGTTATAAACCGCTTCCGAGGGCAACCTTAAATTCTCCGAAATACTTGGACACCAAGAAAAGCGCCTTCAAACTGATGCCCTCTTTTCTGTGAAGACAGCCCTTCAGCAATCTTTATGTTAATTTTATTTTACGTTTGGGCGTTACCAGCTGGCACTAGAAGAGCACGTTGTGAACTGGTGGAACTCTCGTAGATTGTTCGTGTCGCCAGGTTTATCTAATGTCGGCGACCAGCGTTAGTTGGTTGTTCAAGTGTTTCCATGGCGGAAACCTTATGAATCTTATCAGGCTTATAAGCTAAACGCAGCAGATCCATGACTTCTTTTTAGACTGACTGCCTAAATTTATTCTGTAGACATTTGTACACGGAATGTCTGCAGGCTCCCAGAATGCTTCCAAGGTATCGCATTCCAAAGTGTACGCCGGAGGCCCAAATTAAAGCCTTGATATCGGTTGTGCTTCTTCCGTACTTATACCACACGGATTATTTACTACTGCCCTCTCCAGGTGGAATGGGCATTGAGCATGTGTGACGAAATTATGATCATTGGGGTCGTCCTTATGTATTTCTTATAAATTTGTGGGGGTTTAATGACCACCTTTGCTTTGTTCGTGGGTTTACCTGTATACGAGGTGGCTATCTCACGCTGTAAAACGAACCGGAAAAATCGTCGCCTGCAGGTAGAAATCTCAAACTTTATTCAAGTGTGCAATCAGGGAGTCGGTTTTACCTTGTGAAATTCCAAGGCGTAGTTATTTTTCTGTAAAAGTCAGGCCATCGAACTTTTCAAAGTAAACGGCGAACGTGTTTGCAGACGATGAGTTAACGATGAATGTAGCTTGTGACGCCATCTCCCGAATGGCGCCGCAAGTTTCATTCATCGCTAACCGGTCGTCAGCGAACAGGTCCGCCGTTCGCATTGGCCAGTTCACTGGTTTAATATTTTTTACATAAAAAAATAACTGGATGTCTTTCGATAAGTCTGGCCGACCATGTCTGGGTACAAATATTAATTTTGATGGAAAAAATTATTTGTTGCCTCAACGCCTACCAAAACACAACCAACTTTGGTTCTTTTGCGAGAAAAAAAATTGTCCTTGCGAAACTTAATTAAAAGCCTACTCAAACCTGATTCACATGCTACGATGTTTTTTGCGATTTCACAGTTAGAACGTCGCCCGTGCGGCAAAAGAAAAGGCTGGGAGAAGCTGCGGTGCACGACATCGCAGCTTCGAATTCGCGAGCAATATCGCACCATTTTAATTGAGATTTAGTTTGAAGCGCTTTCTGCGGATTGCGTGAAGTTGGCATTTTGGGCACCTTCCCTAAAACAACTGCCGTGGCTATGGATCTAGAAATATTTACTGGCAAATTAAGTATTTGGGGGATTCACCCAAGGTATTTGCCACGTAGTATCGACCTTGTCTGCAAAGAAAAATCTGAAACATGGCACATTGCGCAATAATGCTCAACTCTTTTATATGTCCCATTACGCGAAAAGGCGGCGTCCGTTGTGCCCGAAAGATAGCCATAAAAATACGTCATCAAGCACGCGCCGCTCAACATCAAAGCGGAAGCGCCTCAGGAAATAAAACGCAAACAAAAGCACAGCAAAACAGATGCTTCGTGACGGAAGCCCTGAAGCCGGCGGGGGCGCCGCGCCTGCGCAGTGGGAGCAGTGTGATGTCACCCGCCGGGGCGCCGTGTGCAAAAGGAAGAAGTTACGCGCTGCTCCGGCGCGTCAGTTGCACTCCGGACTTCATCTGTGCTCGTTGTGTGCTCTCATGCGATGAACTGTGAGGCGACCGCATCAACGTTTAGTGGCCTCGACATCGGCAGCAGCGTCTACATCTACGCGGTACACCGAAAACGATACAGGCAGAAACAACTTTAATACGTGTACCAACATTACTCGAAAACATTTCACCCCGGGACTATAATGCGTTCGCATTTCTACATGTAAGCAATCTTAAGTGTCTTCGGCGTGTTTTGTTTTTTCCTTTAAATCTAAAAATGCTAGGATTTTGGAACTCTGCCAGCATGTTGCCCTTATATTGTAACTCTTTGAGCTGAATATTGTTGTCCTGGTTAGTGGTATAACTTTAAGGAAGAAACCGCTCAAATAACGCCATTTTACTTAATGCAGACTAATTTGAAAATCACTTACAAAAAGTGCCAGCTTCGATATATTTTTTTAACTCTTCCAATTTACGCACAATGATATGTACGAACAAAATCTGCAAAAACATAGTTGCATTACTGTTTTGGTCTTTAAAGTTCTAAGGCGAGATATATGGTCAAATTGGGCTACCGCAGTGCTGTGAGATGGCGCCACGTGTACATACCCATACTTGACAAGTATGACAAGTTCATATTTTTACAGCGTTAAACCGCACGGGGTGGTCAGAAAGAAACAAATTGACGGCACAGAGGAGGACGGTGGTTTTTTCAGTGAGAATTGTATGTGCGTTTTTGTACTAGAGTCCCAAAAAATAGCGCATGGGCCGGAACAGTCGAGATGCGCTATCATGTCGCATGCTTCGCAAGGCCTGTTTTAATAGCCGGCTTGTAGTGTGCTCCTAGCGTTTCTGCGTACGTCACCTAGAAATTTGCCGGCTTTGCTATTGCCGACGTGACCGATCGAAAGCGTCGCGGTGGTCGGCCCTCCACGATTGGCCAAATGCTGACTTTGACGTCACCAAAGGATTCCTCATCGACGAAAATAAAAGTAATGTAAGAACTTCGATTTTCACGGTGTTGGCAGCATTGGTTTAAAAGCGCCATGATTTCCAGCTTCCACCATGCTAATTACAAACACCATCGTACTTGTTGTTCACAGGGTAACGACGTCACGAGAGGTAACCATAGGAGGGCGCCACCCGAACATCTCGCCGCTAATACTGTGTTTCACCTTATGATGTACCGCAGGAAAGGCTACAAGCGCAGGCTCCTTGCTCTGGGATACATCTCGGCGGCACAAACTCTCGTGACTTAAGAGCGGCTGCCAACGCTATGAGCTCGCGCTTCCGGCCTTCGCTGCGGTACAGACATAAGGTGAAACGAAGTATAGCCCACGACGTGTCAATCAAACGCACGCAAGTCAAACTCCTGACCCGAGGAATCTCTCCCTATACTCCGTTTCATACTCTAGCGTGCAACGCTGTCAAAGCTACTGGCGCGAGCGCGTGGCTTCATTTATGTTTTGTTTGCGCGAGACCGCGTGCAAATGATCAACGAGATCAAGCCCCACGCTCGCGCCAGTAGCTTTGACAGCGTTGCACGCTAAGTATGAAACAGAGTATAGTGCCGGGGATATCGACACTATTAGCGATGTGCGCGACCAAAAGCGTCGCTGTGGTCAGCTTTCCACGATTGGCCAAACCATGGGCATAATGAGCATTTTCAGATTGTCAACTTTGACGGTGTTATTTTCGGATTGCGATGGCTCCAAGCTTCAATGTGCTTTTAAACACACCACCGAACTCGTCCTCGCACCTGACGGTAAGTAGCCAGGATAACAACTGGTGACGTCACGGCGAGGCAAATCCCAGCCGTGACGTCACGGATGGAAACCATAAGAGGGCGCCACCGAAACATCTCGGCGCTAGTAGGAGAGCACCGGCTGCGTGGCAGAATGAACGCTCGCAGGAGTCTCACCGAAGAGCAGATGGGTACACCCTGACGAGAAAGGCGAACCTAAGGCAGAGCTCTGCTCGTTACTTGAAAAATGTAATGGATTACAATTACAATTTACTGAGCCGCAAATGTAATGGATTACCGTTAGAAATTACTTTCGCTGAAAAAGTATCGGATTATTTTACTCGTCACGTTACAAACTACTTTCACGTTACTTTAAGAATTTCACGTTACAATAGAAAGACTTTTGATGCTTTAAAAAAATTCTGCAACACTACTTTCCATGTCTCATTCGCCAGCATTATGGTAGTCCTTGTAGAAATAAAATATTGTATTTAAGAGAAAGAATGTAGGTGCACTCCGTTCACCTGTAAGCTGACAAGGCAGTGAAAGCTGCCACCACACCCGCCACCCCACTGGCTTACGGCGACCGGGAATGAATCCTGGAATTCTGCAGAAAAAGCTAGCGGTGCGCATGCTCAGTAGCAACGTCCACCTCCGCTAGGAGATTCAGAGGTCGTACCTACGAAAGCTCCCTTTTGAAAACGGGACTTTTAAGCGTGAGCGCAACGTCTCAAATCTGCTGTCTCGTGCCTGTAGCTTTCTTTGACGCACTGTCAGCTTATGCATGAACAGATTTTAGTTGCATTCAGCACTGAGAAATGCATGGGTGCGAGCGCTCGTTTTTGAGCTTTGGTCGAGCGGGTGGTCGGACATTCATATTGCTCCAGTTTCTGTATTATGTTCATATTTTTTTTAAAAGTAACGAGTACTTAAAGTAATTTGTTACAAATATTTGTAATGAAATTACATTACAAATTACTTCCACAAAGAAGTAACGTGGCAATACCAATATTACTCGAAAAAGTAACGGATTACTTTTCAAATCTGGGTCCACCGACCAAGTCGACCTTACTGGTTTTTAACTGTAGCAAGCCAACATAACGCGTTATCTTCGGTGACCACGGTAAAATGTCGGTTATAGAGATAAGGACGAAATGTGTTGATCGTCCATACCACAGCGAGGCACGCCTTTTCCGATATCGTGTACTAAGCTTCAGCTTTACCAAGGGAGTGGCTCGCATAGACGATGACGTGTTCGACAGTAGAAATAGCTCGTTGTAAGAAAACTGCTCCACTGCCGGTGTCATTAGCGTCTGTGTCCAGTATGGTCTTTGCGCCGTTGTGGAAGTGCTGCAGAATCGGGTTAGACGTGAGAGCTCACTTGAGCGAAGTAAAAGCGTTTTCACAAGCGGGTGTCCAAGAAAATCTGGTTTTACTTTTAAGAAGATTATTAAGGGTACTAGCGATGTTTGCAAACTCTCGGATGAACCTTCGGAAGTACGAAGCCAGTCGTGGCAGCGAAGATTCACAGGATCACGCTCTGAGGGCCAGACGAGCTGCTCAAGGAACGGATTTTAATGTCCGACCGCTCAGGGGGAATCTAAGACCGAACAACTCGACAGCTCGGGCGGATAAGACGATGACGAAGGGATCATAATATAAATATGGATCATGATTATAGTTAGTGGTGAAGGTGATGAAGCAAATGTTCATGAGCACTCTCAGTGCCTCACAATATATATACTGTATTATATATATACATATATACGAGGGGCGTTCATAAAGTTCGTATTATCGGCACCAAAGATCGAAAAAAACAGAACAAAACAGGCATCAACATGAGCGCGCGTCCCTCTAGTTTCCGCACAATATAAACATCGCATGCTATAGTAGCTCGGAACGCCGCTAGGGAGTCGAAACAAAAATGGCACCGCCCGTTGGTGCGAAGCACATGCAGTGATCCGTTTTTTTCATTTGAAGAGAGGCAACGCCAAGGATATTCATTCCAATCTGGGAGCGTTGTTCGGGGACAACACCCTATTTTATGACACTATGGTTAAATGGCGCAGACGCTTCCAGTATTGCCAAATAAGAGGAAAGCGTTTCAAGGACGGCGGCCAAGTGATTGCTGAAGTGGAGCGATTCCTGAACACTCAAAACGAGGAGTTCTATAACAATGGCCTCCGGCATGTTGTGCACCGCTGGAAAAAGGGGGTAACTTTTGGTGGCGAATATGTAGACAACGTCTCAAATCCTACTCGAGTTTGATTGCTGAACCTCTATTCCTTCGTGACAATAACACGAACTTTATGAACGCCCCTCGTATATATATGTATGTATTGTGGGGTTCTTTATGTGGAAGTCCCTCTACTAATAATCGCCGCCCGATCGGTATGCGCTCCGCCCGTCACCCAGGGAGTGACATAACAACGAGAAGACAGCGAATGGGTTTACTGTACCTCTGGTTGCCCGTCGTCGAGAACCGGCAGTTCAGGCACGCCGACCCTTGTTGTCGCCCGTCGATCAGAGCTCACAGTCGGAGTCCGTGTCCAGGCCTGCGGATCGCCTTTCCCACGCCAGCTCTGCGTAGGCTGGCTGTCGCGGGCTATCAATGCCCGACTCTCGCTGCGGAACCACCCCGAAATCGTCATAGCCCACGTCATATGGCCAGGGCTCGCCGTTTCCACCGGTCTTGCTCCAGACCTCGCTGGTGGACCGCTCCGGGGTTCGCCATGGGCCAGGCCAGGCAGCCCGGCTGCGACGTTCCTGACCAGCTTCAGCCTCGCTCAGCACGGGTTCTCTCGCGCCAGCTCGTGACTTCTCCGCCGACCGCCTGTCACGTGCCCTCTGCCTCGTCTTTCACCCTCGGCTCCCACACCTGCCCCCCTCAAGGCCCGGACTTCGGGGGACTTCATGGGCTTCAGGGAGCCACTGGGCTTCATGGGCGGCCGCTGTCGCTGTTGCCGGAGTGGCCACGTTGCAGCGTCCGAAAGCGGCGTAGGTGGTGGTAGCTAGCGAAGCCGGCAGACAATGCTGACCTGTTTGTCGCTCACTGTCCCACTCACCGCGATAAAGCAGGGGCCTGCTCAAAGCTGGTCCGGCCGACGCGGACGGACCTGCCCCGTTCCGCTTAAAAGTCGCAGCGGGCTTAGAACTGCCCGCCTGAACCGTTCGTCAGGCCGAACAACTGTCAGCCACCCTGACCACTTGGGAAAACGAATGGGCCCGTCTTCCCTCACGGTGGGCTTCCTGGGTTACGCCGTCTATGGCCGTCTTTCCAAGAAGCCATTCTGCGCAGAACAAAGTGTTAAAACAACACACAACGAACAAATTCTCTGCCGCAGATTGTGGCAGTGGCCATAGCCTCCACCGCCAAATTGCTTGCCGACGGGTTCGTGTACCATGCGGCTAACTCAGCAAGTCCGCATTCCAGAGCTCGCTCCTGGGTCGCCAAGAACAGGGGATTTCTTGTGTCCTACCGCAACCTCGTGTTATACGTCTTCCCCATCGCGACGACGGTAGTATCCTTTCAAGTCAGCGATGTGAACCGGGCAAGCCTCCTCGTTTGTATCTCGCCGAGTAAGAATAGAAGTAAGACACGACGCTCGCGTCTTTGTACCTTGGGTGCCCTTCTCACCTTGGAGCAAGCGATGCGGCAAAACCACTAGCTGCGTTGTTCATAGCGTAAGTTTCCTTCGGAACAGGTAACGATGGCGTAAACCTAGCCTATCTTTTGCGCAAGCGAAGGGATCCAAAGCCTGTGGCGGGATGGCCATATACTATACCCGCGTTCCACAACGGCTACATATACCATGTGCTACTCGATATAAGCGTCAGCGTCCCGTTCCGTCCACGTGCACACGAGCTCTAGGGACTGATCGGTCCTCGGAGGGGCGGCAGCTCAGCGAGCAAGCCCGCTTAAACCGTTCACGCCTCAAGGCAAGCTGGACAGCAGCAAGCCACCTAAATGTCTACCGCCTCATCCCCGGCCAGGTCGTGACGCGACATAACTTATTAAAAGTCTTGCTGTCACTGCCACGACCGGCCAGAGTGAAGTCGAGAAAGAATCATTTAAAACATTTTGTAGCTTTCTGGAACGACCCCCCTCAAGGGAGAGTCGTTCCTCTGCCCTTCGTCGGTTGTTGGAGTGACACGAAGCAACTAGCCGTCTTGGCCCAGCGGTTACAAATCATAGTGCTCATTAACTCACCTGCCAGCGTTCCCGGTGTCAACCGCCATTTCCGCCAGTTTACCCGACACCCGCTGACAATCTCGTCCGCCTGTGTCCCCGGTGTCAACTGCTATTCCCGCAGTCTTTCCGACACCCACTGACAAAAACCCATCTGCACCCCGGGCCTCGACAAGCGCTTACATGCCTACCGCATCACCCCAAGTATAAATCCTAAATATGCAATGAGTCCTGGCTGTTTTCCCTCCTGCCAGTCGCTATCCTGCCTAACAGCGAACATGCCGTGGCTCTCCTCTGCCTCCGAAGACGACTTTCTTACATCTTAACCGCACTGCTCGTCTCCTGCCAACCATTATAATGGGGTACCCGAGAAAGCGCGTCCGCAACCTCGTCCTTCGAGCCCTTTAAGTACTCAATTCGAGGAGACACCTGCTGAGCTCTGTTGTGAGACAAGTCGCCAAAATTCCAACATACTTTGTCTCAACGGGCATCGTTAGCGTTACTGAACAACCCGCTCAATGGATCCGTGGGACACCCTGGGGACGACTAGAAGCTGAGGCATACCGAACCGGCCCCACGTTGCGCGCCATTTTAATGTGGGGTTCTTTATGGGGAAGTCCCTCTACAAATAATCGCCGCCCGATCGGTATGCGCTATGCCCGTCACCCAGGGAGTGACATAACAATGAGAAGACAGCGAATGGGTTTACTGTACCTCTCGGTTGCCCGTCGTCGAGAATCGGCAGTCCAGGCACGTTGACCCTTGTTGTCGCCCGTCGATCAGAGCTCACAGTCGGAGTCCGTGTCCAGGCCTGCGGATCGCCTTTCCCACGCGAGCGCTGCGTAGGCTGGCTGTCGCGGGCTATCAATACCCGACTCTCGCTGCGGAACCACCCCGGGATCGTCATCGCCCAGGTCATATGGACAGGGCTCGCCGTTTCCACCGGTCTTTCTCCAGACCTCGCTGGTGGACCGCTCCGGGGTTCGCCATGGGCCAGGCCAGGCAGCCCGGCTCCGACGTTCCTGCCCAGCTTCACCCTCGCTCAGCACGGACTCTCTCGCGCCAGCTCGTGACTTCTCCGTCGACCGCCTGTCACGTGCCCTCTGCCTCGTCTTTCATCCTCGGCTCCCACAATTAGATACGTATATTTTTCTATGTTGTGTCATTGTATTGACTCATGATCTGTGACAAAAGGCTTCTTGTTGTTTCTATTCTTTGTTTTTCGAAGCTGCTGCATATGTAACGGGCTATCAGATTCCGTCAAGCGGCTTTCAGTAGCTCTTTTGCTGTAGGGACATCCTTCATATTTTGAAAGGCATGAAAAGGGTGTAGTGAAGAATAGTGAAGTGAAAAGGGTAAAGTGAAACGAACGTCCTTTTCGAAGGGTGTTTGCCAGGATTTCCAGACCCCCCAGGGAGTGTACAACCCGCCTAGTTTTCCAAACACCCCCTAAATCTAAAAATTCTTTTAGATTAGAGAAACACCACCTCTCAGCATACATTACGGGTATGAGCATTTGGTTAATAGACGTCTGTAATTTAGCTAGTGGACTAAAAAAGAAACAGTTTTATATTTTATCTAACCTCGCTCCCCCCCCCCTTCCCCCCCCCCGAGCCATTGGGACACCCCCTTGATTAGAATCCTGGGAAACCCCTGGTGTTTGCCGTTCAAGAGGAGCAACAAATGGTCAGTTGGCTTAGTTGGTTTATTACGCACTAACAGCGTCCATAGAGAGAGTAAAGACGGGGACAGAGAAGGCTCGCCATCTTTACTCTGTCCCTGTCTTTTGGCGCGCTTTTGGTGTTTCATAAACAACTTTAGGTTAATCATAATGTTTAAACCGTGTGGGACGATTGGTTGTGGTGGTCAAGAGAAATAGGCTCCGAGCTCAGGAAAGACACGCCAACTTTCGAGATTCCATAAAAAACTTCCTTTTTTTCTTCTTTCATTTTTTTCGCGCTTGCTTGCGTGGCACTGGAGCTCGCACGAGCCGCACGAGTCGTCTTTTGCGGTTCGTCACATGCCGGGGTTTTTGAAACTGTGGACCCGACAGTGGGCTTTCATGAGACAAAGACAAAACAACGTTAAACAAGTACCGCGCTCTGAGATATGCACGCGAGTGAATATATATGTACTATCGGGGAAAAATGAAATGCCAACAGAGGAGAGCGTGGCTTGCGGTACAGGCTGCACTGCCTGGAAGTGAGCCTAGGAACGAGGTGTGTGGCCTAGCTACTCCGAGGTGTATACGTACTTCGCTCGGCGCTTCCCAAGCTTCGGCATTGCGCCATTCATTGTTGTGGAAATGCTCGAGTTACATGCCGCGCAAGGAGTCTCGTTTCAACCTCCGACGAGAGCAGTCGACTCTCCGCGAACTCCTGAAAACGTGACCATAATATAAACATCGAGCCGGCGCTCGCGCGGCAGGCCCACCACCTCGCCTGGCGCGAGCGCACGCCCTGCCCCCGAGAAAGGAAGAAGCAGCCTCCGTAGCGACCAGATTCGCCTGTGCTACTTTGATTGTTGATTGAAAATTGTGGATAGGTGCCCGTAGTGTCCTGAAACATCGTCGGCATCGGCCACGGAACATTGTCGGCACCCACCGAGTGAGTTTTCACTGGTTCTACGACCCATCCCCTCAAGACATAGACACCGATACGCCGGACCAGCAACTCCCGCTGCTTTCTACGGAGGACAAGCCCCCATGGACCCGAGTAAGCCCGTCAGCCAAAGAACAAACGGCAATCACCATCATCACCCGTCTCCACCCCCAGCTGGATCTGCAACAGACAGACACGCAAGACCTCGGACTGCAAATCCTCACCGCCGCTAGACTCACGCGCTTGGAACGCGGCGACACATACATAAAAGTAAGACGCCAACAAAACCTAATAGCGATTGACACCTACCGGGTCGGAGCCGCAGAGAAGCTGCTCGCAGTCGCCGAGATCGACTTCAAAAACTCCAGGCTACATCTGAACTCGTTTCGAGCCGTCCCCTGGTCACATGCTCGCGGAGTCATTCATGGGATACCGCCATCCGACGCGGACGGCCAGTTGCGCAAGACCGTGGAGCTTGAGCAGGGAAAGCAACTCGCGGTACGAAGACTCGGATCCTCGAATACGATACTACTCACTGTCGACTCCCTAAGCTCCCCCGATACGCATTCGTCAATCGAGTGGCATACAGAATCTACCTCCACAAGCCGAAGGCCTTTCAGTGTACTCATTGTCTCCTGCTCGGGCATCGTATCGACGACTGCCCTAACAAAGCCCTCTACACACCCTGTGCAACCTGTGGCCAACATTTCCCTCCCGACAGGGACCCCGCCCGAATGGATCACTCCTGCACGCCCACCTGCGCCAACTGCCAAGGATCCCACAGTTCGACCGACCTCCTGTGCCCTGCCCGCAGAGAACCCGACCATCGCCGGCAAGAAGCCACTAATGCTCGCCGAAAGTCACACCTCAACCCTGGCCAGTCATCAATGAAGCATGCAAAACCAAGCCCCTACCTCTGCACACGCCACCCACAAATGGATCCTCCGTCTGGACCAGCAACAAATTTACCCCGCTTCAAGACATCGAGTATGAGCAGCACTTCCCGGCCCTGCCTCCTAGACCAGCGCCGCAACCTGAACGAGACCACACCCAGCTGCCGCAACAACAGCGACCTGGGCACGCTGGCGCACCTCCTCCCCGACCGCCGCGCCCGGCTCCACGACACACGATGGGTGAGACGCATTCACCAGATTCCCGGGGTGCTCCTCGTAACCCGCCGTCCGGACAACCCCCTCCCTTGCCCACGTCCTATTCTCAGGTTCCCCCCAACAGTTCCCCACTCTCACCGCTCTCCGAAACCCCCTCGCCAGACTTAGCTTCCCCGTCCTACATTAAACGCCTCGAGGACAGGATTGTCCAGCGAATTGAGCAACCGTCCTTTCCCAAATTGAACACAAAATTTCCAATGACATCGACAAACTTTTTTCAAGATTCTCTAACTTCGCTCCCCAACTACGTCCTCGACTGACGGACAGGCCGCCTTAAACCAAATTTTAGCAGAACTAGCCACTATCCAGGATCGGCTTCACAAACTTGAACAAATATTCACCCCTGCCCTTAGAAGGCGGCTAGGGATGCCCACATGATACCCACTTGCCCCCTAATAAGGTAACTGTGCTCCCTTCTACCTCTATTTGTGATTCCGTCCAATCCCAGAACGAATAGTGCCATTCCCTCCCCTGCCCCGCCCTCACCCCCAGCACTTTATATGCACGTCTGGCAGTGGAACCGCAGGAGCATCCGGCAAAAACAAGCTACACATTTGCAGGCAGTCCATCAAGGTACCAACCCCCACACATTATCGCGCTACAAAATCCCTCAGCATAATTAATTCACCACACTATGTAACTTACTCTCAACCTGCGCGCCACTTCTGGGAAGAACATGGCGTCTGACATCTAGCTCATTGCTGCGCTGTGCCACCATGATCTTCCCAAGGGCTGCACGTTGCACGTGCCTCGTGCATCGACGCACCTTGCGCCACTTTTGAAACATGAAGAGGCTTTATCACCACTATCGTTGCTCGCTCGACGCGTGCGACGCGAGGGAGGTCGCCACCATACTCCGTTTCACCTTATGTTGTACCGCAGAGAAGGCTAGAAGCGCGAGCTCATAGCGTTGGGAGCTGCTCTTAACGCACGAGAGCTTGTGCCGCCAAGATGTGCCTTAGAGCAAGGAGCTCGCGCTTGTAGCCTTTCCTGCGGTACATCATAAGGTGAAACAGAGTATAGTAGCATCTAGAACGCGCCCAGCGCTGCTACTATACTCCGTTTCACCTTATGTTGTACCGCAGACAAGGCTAGAAGCGCGAGCTCATAGCGTTGGGAGCGTGACTCTTAACGCACGAGAGCTTGTGCCGCCGAGATGTGCCCTAGAAGCAAGACGAAATAGTCTCCTGCGCTTCGTAGCACGTGTTGTCGCTGCGGAATGCACATACGCACGAACGGTCAAGATGGCACCACACGCCTTTGAAAGGTCATAGTGGCGAGTTTCCCGCACCGCACGTGTCGAGCGAGCAACGATAGCGGTGATAGCTTTCAGCGCACTAGGAGGCGCAATCGCGCAATGCTGAAGCTTGGGAAGCGCCGAGCGAAGGACGTATAGGGGGCATTCACTGGACGCCATATTTGAGGTCAATGTTTAGAGCGCATGCTCAGAATGAGGTTACATTAATAGCCTGCTAAGACCGGCAATCTTGATGGTGTGGAATGCACGTTGCAAAAGAACTGTGGAAGCTCGCCGTCAGCACGCGCTCAGCAACCACGCACACAGATATGGCCGCCAGTGAATACTCCCTATACACATCGTAGTAGGCCACACGCCCTCGCCCCTAGGCTCACTACCAGGCGGCGCAGCCTGTACCGCGAGCCACGCGCTCCTCTGTTCGCATATCATTTTTCCCCGATAGTACATAAGATATGCTAAATGAGAAGGCGCCCTATAAACAAGTGTACACACTATAAATTACGAAAGTTCCATCATCGGGTAGAGGCTGTGCAAGTTCAGCGATTGGTGTAAGATACGGATTCAGTTTCTCCACGTGCACTACCTCGCGGCCATCGCCATCCATGAGTTCAATCCCGTAGTTCACAGGAGACAGCCGGTTCAGAATTCGGTGGGGGCTAGTGAACCGTCGTGTTGCCTCGAGCCCCACGGGTGTTGTCTTTAACAACACGAGCTGGCCCTTCTCGAAGGTAACGTCCTTGGGTCCCCTGTCGAAGCAGCTCTTCTGTTTTTGTTGAGCGAGCTTGATGCGCTTGGCGGCCAATTTCCGAGCTTGGTTCAGTCTCTCGTGAACAATGACTGAATAGTCCGATGCATCACGTAGTTGAGCGAGCTCCTGGCCGCCATAACCGACATCAAGGTCACGACCATAGACAATGAAAATAGGTGACTGACGAACGGTGTATTGGAATCCGGTATTATACAGAAGACAACGCAGGGAAGGACGTCAGCCCACTTGTCACTTCCGCGTGTAGTCAAATTGATCATCTGCTTGAGCGTCTTGTTCGCCCGTTCGCAGAGGCCGTTCGCAGCAGGATGGTACGATGTCGTATGCGAGTGCTGGATGCCACGGTGTTGAAGGTACGCTGAAGTCGAGCGTGCCATCATCTTAGTGCCGCGATCAGTGATAATCACTGCTGGGGCAAACGTCCCTTACAAAATTTTTTAATGAATTTCATTTAAACGTTTATGGAGTCTACTCATCATATCTATTCGAGTCTCATTAGAAATGCAAATGAGTTTTGTAACAAATCCGTAAGGAGTTTACGAAAACTATTGGCCACCCCGTTCCAATTGAAGTTTCGACGTGCTACCGCATAAAGTTTCTAATATATTTCATATGAATATAATTTGAAAGTCTAATGACACCGTTTCGAGTCTCTGTTGAAAAACAATTGATTTTTCGTAACGAGTCCCTAAGGAGTTTATGAAAGCTATTGGCCACCGTGTTTCAATTAGGTTTTGCCGTGCCACCTCATAAGAATTTCTAATACATTTCATTTGAAAGTCTAGATACACTGCTTGAGTCTCTGTTGAAAATCAAATGTTTTTTCTACCGCGTTGTAATTGAAGTTTTGACGTGCCATCTCATTAGGTGTATATTCCGACGAGTCAGAATATACCTAATGAGATGGCCCATCGAAACCGCAATTGAAACGCGGTAGAAAAAAACATTTGATTTTCAACAGAGACTCAAAGCAGTTTATCTAGACTTTTAAATGAAATGTATTAGGAATTATACTCATAGCATGTGTTTCTAGATAGAGAGCTCTAAGAGGGAAGACGGCAATAGGTTGTATGACATGTGGTCCGGATGTAACCGCTGTTTTGAGGGAAGGGGAATGTGAGTGCAAGTGTCACTACTATGTATGCCTATTTAAGCATGCAGGGTTCAGAAAATTCCTGCATAAAACCGTGGGAAGGAGTAATAACTGGTTTATTAAAAATGCGAAATTCGAGTATATGATACACTGCCTTCGTGTCCATCGGGAACCTTGTACTGCCTTCGTGTCCACGGGAGTACTGGTAACCTATAAAGAAAAAAGATGCACAGTTACACATTGATCTGCTTATCTAAATTTCAATGTCCGAGCAAGGTATCCTGTTCACAGCGCAGCACTACCTCAGCGCTGAATCAGTATTACAAACCTTGACATCAGTCCTTTGCACGAAAGGAGGCAACTCAGGACACACGATACAAGCCATGGAAGTAGCTGTGACTCGTTGCCTTAACAGGGCTGAGTTAGCGCTGCACTGTATGTCTAAACCAGCCCTAAATGTGGAAAGTCACATTTAAAATTCCTACATTTTTGCTCACGCGGGCACTTAATTTACACACTACGCTTGGTAATTTAATGAGTGGCACTAATAACATTGTCAGGGGAACCAAGGTGCAAAAGTATATTTTGCCCCCGAGTCTGCAAGAATCAATCTCTCACTGTTTTTGCCGCCGCATTGCAGTCTTTATTTTGGCTTTTGACAAGGTCTACCAAAGATAAGCGAGCAGATGTTGTCGCTTATAAAGTTTACCAAATTTGAACATAGAGAAGCTATGACTTATAAGCATCTCGAAGAATTAATATGGCAATTCGGGCCAATTGGTTCATGATCGTAGACAAGCGCCGCAAAAAACACATAGACAATAAGTGGGGGTAAACAGTAGCGCCATTGTTTTATGTCCACTTCTTGTCCCTGTGTATTTTTTATTTATTTTTTCGTGTTTGTTTACTATCTTGAAGAAGTATTTTTAATCACAACGGACAGGAAGAAAATGGTAATAAAGTTCTATGTGGATTATAAAGCCGTGCTCCGAATAAGGGTGTGTCAACCGAAGCTTTCACAATCGATGCAATACACGAAGTTTTAATTATTGGGAGGATCGAGACATCAGAGGCCGCATTCAAAAAGCAAACTTACGATAAAAAATTGCGTATGACAAAACTCGAGAAGAAATCCGTATTAATGAGACATAATTATTTTGTGTGACTTACAACGGAATCTAACGACATCATCCAAACTGTCTTACAAACTTCTTAGGGCAAACATGGCCGCATGTCACTTGGCTATTTCGCCGCGACCAGCAATGAAGTTAAAAGCGTGGGCAAGAGGCATGTGTTTTGCGCACTATTCGCATGCATCCCTATCTTGAAGCAGCACAAGGACAACGCTAAACTACACACGGAGGATTCAGCCGACGAGTCTGCCGAGCTGTCCATCCTGCCGGTTAGAGCTAACGAGGTGCAGGACTGCGATCAACGGCGAGACGCGCCAATGAATCAACGAAAGAAAATGCCCACAAAAATCTTCAGTGCACCCAAATGGATCCTTCACCTACGAATGGCGTGAACCTGATTTGGTGATCACTAGAGCCCCATCGTACTTCATTTGTGATTTTCGAAGTGGTGGGCAGCTGTGCGGCTCTACCACACGAAAAGGCACATTCCTGACTGGATGCGCCTTTTTAATGTGAAAGCATTATATGTCCATGGAGCGGAAAATCCGGCGTCCGGCGGCGTTAACCGAGTGGTACCAAATGCCAACAGAGGAATAAAAGAAATAATAAAATGTGCTTCCACGGCTGAGATTCGAACCCGGTGCTGCTGTGTTAGAGCCGGGCATGCTAGCTGCTGTGCTATCTCAGCCGCTTCGGAATGCGGCACTACTCTCCCCTCAAAAGAAGCTTGTCCCATTACGGCAAAAGACGGCGTCGGCGTTGATGTGCCCGAAGGATGGTCATAAAAATATGTCCCTGGTTCAATGACATCACACTTCACGTGACGACACGACGTACCATGATGTGTGACGCCATATGATGTAACGTAAAAAATATTACAGGGGCACTTAGGTATCCCTACGTGGATTGAATGCGAAAGCATTGCCATTCCTAACAACAGAGAACAAATAAAAAAGGATGTGTCGTTAGGAATGGCAATGCTTTCGCATTCAATCCACAAAGGAATACCTAAGTGCCCCTGTAATTTTTTGTGTGGAGTAGAGCTCAAATAAAAGCCGTACGGTGCAGTGTATCCATGATTAAGCTGTTGCTAGTCGTGAGGCTTAATGTTTTGCACCAACAATACCGTAGAGTTTTTCCTCGGTTGCGACAAAGCGCCACTGCGCTACGACTCCCGTGTTGACTGCAGAGTCCGGGAGAGGCAATCTGGCGCCGAGTTTGCAGTGTCTGCCCCCACTCAGTGAGTGTGTCGGGTGAGGTAGAAGAGGAAGATGCGCAGAAGGCAGGCCAGTACGTGATGTGGATTTTGCGTGCTTCACCCGCGAAGTCTTTAGTGTTGATATGGGTGACAAGAATGGAATAGTCACTGCCGAGCTGTTCCTCAAGGTTGTGCTAGGTGCAGGGTTTTGTGCCATGGTACAGGGTGAGGTCAGGACAAGTGTCCCGCGCAACGCTGCTGCCAAGACGTGTAGGTGTCAATGGATCAGTAAGTAGAGTGAGATTGTGTTGTTGGATCAAAATGTGTAGCTTGCGTCCCTTAGGTGTGTCGCGAGGGTAGCCCCAAGTGGGATGAGGAGCGTTGAAGTCGCCTGCAATGAATGTTGCGCAATCCTTACACCGTGCGGCTTCAAACAGCTTATCAAACCATGTGTAGCGGTCTTGGGGGCGGCTATAGACATTGAGTATAGGCGGGGAGGTTGGGTGTTATGCTTGCGTGGGGTGGCGGGAAGGAGTTCAATTAAGACATGTGGAACGGCCTGGTTGTCTAAAGTGAAGTCGACCGCGGTGTGAACGCGTTTGACTAGGTGGCCACAAGGTGGTCCTGTTTAGGATCGTTATGTGCCACATCTGTTACATATCCAGGAAGATTAGGAAGGGTGCAAGGTTCCTGTAGAAAGATGATGTCGGGTGGGGAGCGTGCGATTGAAGATACTGCATGAGACTGCCGCGCTTTTTTCGGAGGCTACGGCAATTCCATTGCCACGCCGTAAGTTCTGACGAAGAAATGTGGCGCGGCAGTTGCCATTTACAATGATCTAATAAGGGGAAGGGTAATTTGAAGAAGTGTAAGTAAACTGCGGGCCCATTCTGCGTCAATAGATTCCAAAAGCTTGCAGATTATGTTTGCTGCTGCTTGTAGCTTCGGAATCTACCCCTTGCTTGGAGCTGTGTCTGTTGGAACGGACGGAGTCTTACGCTTTGGTGTTCTTCGCTTTCTTGGATCGGCGGGTGTGTTTCCTGAGGTTGTCGGATCTTCGAGTTGGATTAGGACTGGTGAAATAGGCCCTCGCTTAAACGGAGGTGCCTCTGTTTTGTTACTTTTTGGAACCTTAGTTAGTGCAGCATATGTAGGCCTCTCTGGCACCTGGTTCTCAGTCATGGCCAAAGTGTCCTGCTCAGTTGAAGAAGGCCCTTCGATTCTTTTGTGCAGCTCCGGCCATCCGAATTCATGAACTGGAGTTCTGGCAGTACGGAAATCGACTCCGTGTTGTCTGGAGTAATGTTTTGCCTCTTTTTCCTGCCGCCATTTTGAACAGGATGGTGATGTAGCCGAGTGTGCGTCGCCGCAGTTAATGCACTTTTCTTGAGCAGAGCAGAAGTCTCTGTCCTCGTGCGTGCCGCTCCAGCGTTTGCACACTGGACTGCGCTTGCAGGTTGCCTCTCGATGTCCATAGCGGCAACACTTGCGGCATTGAAGTGGATTCTCTTGGAATCGTGAAACTGCATGCCGGACATGACCGAGGTAAACGTAGCTTGGCAACGTGGATCCACAGAAGGAGATCTTGATCGCTGAACTTTTGCCTAGTCGTCGAAGACGAGCAACTCTGTTTTCAGGGGACCTTAGGTTGTTGGCGATTTCTTCGTCAGTCAGCTTGGTGTCTACGCCCCTGATTACACCTGTCCCGCAATGTCTGGGAAGAGGCTCATACGCTCTGACTTTGATTCCACAGAGCACCGTGCAGCGTAGCAGCCCTCGCGTCTTCTGTCAATTTCTTACGTCAAAGGCAATAAGATTCAGGTGGTTGTTGAACCAGATTTCCAAGATACATTCAGGGAACATCTTCTTTAGAGCAATGGACAGTTTTAGGCTACTAAAGGACGTAATTACGTGGCCCTCCTCTAAGGGCGTGAATACGACAGTAAGCCCTTCAGGCACTACTGCAGCACTTAGGCTCGAATTGAGGTTAGTCTTTTCTCGCTTTCTTCTTGTCTTGGCATTTTTCCAGTCTGGTTCGTGAAATTCAGAAAGTTCTATGTCACTGGTTGGCACAATGACTTGACGCGAAGAGGTTTTGGCACATTGCTGACCTGGAGTAATGTCCTCAGCGGTATTCATGGGCGAGTTCTTGTCTTCTGATCCAGCGATAGAGCTGCCACAGATGGAGGAAGACAAACTGTGCTGATCGGTGGAGACGTGATGACTCGAGTGTTGAGAGGGCGGCCCGGAAGACATAGCAAGGTCGATTCCCGTGCACCGGGAAAAAGCTCGGTGCGTGAGACCACACCGTGGACAGCACCAGTCAACTCACGAAGGTTATCTGGAGTTCCGACTATTCAGACCGACTGATAAGAGTAAACATGTTAATTCACGGGAGCGAGCTTGAAAAACGCAACCGTCTTCGAAACACTTCTTCTTCCTCCTCGAGCTGGTTTAGGTTGCACATCTTTAAAGGAACCATGAAACGATTCTGAAATCGAATTTCATGCACCGATCGCCGTAAAAGATGTGAAAAGAAACACAAAAACACAAAAATAGGGAGCCAAAAACAATTATTCGCTATAGAACTTTTAAAAGAAAACTGGACTTTTTGCGCCTTCTTTCCTTCAAAAGCTCTCTGTCTTTTCACTGCGATTCATCCGCGGAATCGCTGCACGTCAGCCGAATCCACGTCGCCTATTGGGTAAGAACCTACTTCACCAGCACCGCGATCGTAAACAATAAATAGCCGGCGAACGTTTCCTAAAAGTTTTGTTAAATAATATAAAGATCCACTTTTTGTAGCATAATTAGAGATTTGACGAAAATTGCCAAATTTGATAATGTTGAGAGCCAAGCGCCATCTATCGTGTGGTAAACGATGCAACTACTGCGCGTGCGCAATAGGGTGGTAGGTTCGACAGCGTTGCGGCGTCGCTAATTACTTGGCCGCGACGATCAAGGAACGTTTATTTTTCTACATGTTCTTCTCGCGCGTCCCGACTTCAAGCAGCAAGAAAAAGTACTTCAAACAGACCACGACGAACAAGAACGCTGGAACCACAAACACCCGAGAAAAGCTAGAACGTCAACGATTTCACCGACCCGCGACCAAGCGACCTCGGCAGATAGGCCTAGCAGGTACTCCGACCAGTTGCTCCGACTCGGTGCAGCGTTGTTTCAACGATACTTCATCAAGACCGTCTTCCCACGACCGGCTGGCGTGCTGAATGGAATATGCCGGCGCGACCCTTGTGGACCCTTCCCGTATTTTGATCGCTGACCTCAATTTTAGATTAAGAGGTGCTGTGCAGTGGAAGGGGGAAAGGGGGGGGTTACGGCTGGCCACTGCCTTGGGTGCCGCTAAGCCTAGTTACGCCACTGGCACACGGGTGTTCGAGCACCTTGAGCGCCGACAAAAGGTGTACACGCGCAATCTTCACTTCTGAAATGCCACAGAAAGTTATTCATTTGCATAGCAAAATATGCTTAGAACTGCCAGATAGACTGCCTGAGCGAATGGGTCTTTCATATTGTTAGACAGTGTACAACATTTTTAACAAAATAATGACAAAAAAAAGAGAGAAAGAGTGCGGTTCAACAGACATACAAAGAAAAGACGTGCCTCGGAAGTTTAAACCGTCTTTATTCGCATTGTCATGGTATTTACAGTGTCAAATAATTACCTGCTACGCAGGCGTGGTGAGGGCAGAGGAATGGTGTAGACTTTGGTCGGTTTCCCACCATAAGCCCCGATGTCGTACTCGCTGACGCGAAGCTGGGAATCGCTCCCGAAAACGCCCTTGAAGATGCCCCTGGCGGTGTAGCGCACTCCTTTTTCTGTTTCTTCCAGAAGCGGGTCCTTGAGCAAGCTGACGTCGTAGAACCAAAGGTAGTGGTCGCTGACTTTTTCCGGAACCAGACAGCGAACGAGCCTTCTATGTCAATCTGGGCGGTCCATGGAATTTCCTGAAATAAAAAGAAGACATCGCGCAAAATTAGGAGAGCAAACTTGAACCCTTAAGAAAAAGATGGTGTCACGTGACGGTCATTGTATCACGTGATACCTTGATATGACGTGACGTCATGTGGCAATGTGAACGTGACGGCTAAAGTTTCCCGCTAACTTCAGAGGTGAAATATTTCCGTTTAATTTAGCGAATAACTTTCCGAACCAAGAGGATCACGTAGACATGAGAAACACACCCGGGAATCCGCTACGGAAAACATTGCCAGGCTGTCGCCATAAGTGCACTTCCGGTAAGCCGCGTTCCACTATGCTGATGAACAGTGTATGCCACTTTCCTCATTCGTTTGCATCCGGAAGATTCGTTACTGGCGTCGTTTTTGGTGTTGGTGAAACGCACAAGCCATGTTGAGTTGCTCCATTGACGGCAGAATTAAGTAACTATACGACCGGGCACTTATTTGGGCCGCATAACGTAATAAATACTTCACGCTTTTTGGTTTGAGTCACCTCGGGTTTATTTGCTGGGGTCATTTTGCCCACCGACTTTTCGACTTCTAGATCGCCAGCTCGTGTTACAAAAATCGGATAGGGCAAAAAAATTGAGTACCAGACGATGCAGTTTCGTGTTCCCCACTGTCTTGCGCAGTCGATCACGAGGCGAAAAAATCGAGCGATTTGGAAAACACTAATTTCGCACATAGAAATACAAAGGGCGAAAGCTGTGGCGTACGGCGAGATTTTTAAGCGGCGGTGCATCATGCGAAACCGCCCTATAAAAGTCAAGCGAGCGAGAAACACTGTTGTTGTTGTTGTTGTTGCTGCTGAATTTGACTCAGTTGCCCTAAAGGCGCGGTCACACTTCTAATACATGGAACAAAGGCAGTCTGCATTCTGAGGCGCGTTTTTTCCACGTAAAAAGCTCTTGTCACATTTGTCATAAACTGTCGACAGGCATCTTGGAAGCACGAAGCAAACATGCTTCAAACATGATTGAGACATTTGTCCGCAGGTAACCACCACCCTCTTGAATGTCCAAGGCCCCGCCCCTGCCCGTTTCGATCTGGATGGGCATCGTACCGGCGTGCGGTCGTGTATCACTACTGCGTGGTGCACGTTAAAGACCACAGGCTAGCGGTTGTACTCCACTGGCTAAATTGCTCATCTACAGCGAGTGATTCCGCGCAACTTTAAATGGCTGACCAACTACTCGCTGTATAAATATCACAACAACCCAAATCTTGTTTGATCGGCCCTGAGGGTATACGTGATAAATAAATAAATACATTCTGTCATCACATCTGTAGAGGACAACGCGTCCTTTGTTTGGTGTATGAGAGGTACGACGGCGGTTTAAAAGGATTGAAAACATAAAGTGATTTTCAACAAACCCCCCCCCCCCCAACCCCTTCCCGAGTCCCGACCCCAACATTTCATCCATTCCGTCCTTCCCCGCATTTCCCCCTAAATGCAGCAGTAAAATTGGCGTCACGAGACCTGCCGCGGACGTATACACAAGTCCACTTTCCCCGCTAACTTTGGCGGGAAAATTGATGTCAAATGATATAAGCACCAAATGAGTTTCCCAGCTAAAATTTATAATATATATTTATATATATATGTTCTTCTACACTTCCCGAAACCACTGTTCAATTTTTTTAAATAAATTGAAAGGATTGCTCTTTAAATGCGATATTTCGTGCAATATACGACTAAAAATAAAGGACGCTGCCATTTTTTTTACCCACCTGAGTGACATCGGTGATGACCCACTCAATTTTTGCCGACTTCATTGGCGGAACCGTGACGCCCAGATCGACGGCGTACTTTTCCGCGTCGGTGTGGACTTGTCCAGCAGTGTTAGTGAGGCTGACGGTGGCGCTGAACGAGGTGGTGACGTCCGCCACGCCGGGCAAGCCCGCCTCGATGGAGACCGAGGTACCCACGGTGAACGTGTCTTGCGTCTGCCACGAGTACTGGTGCGTCAGGGTCTTTTCCCGCTTCACGGTGACGACGATCGGTTTGGTCGGCTGGTTGTTGTGGGCCCATTCCGTGTGCACCACTTTGGGCAGGACGGACGACTTGCTCACGCTGCCGTACTGCAAGGAGCCCACTCTGGTGCTCACCTTGTGCCTGTGAATTGACGCCAGTGCAGTGACAATCGGTCCTCCCGGTGATTGACACATTTCGTCTGAAAAAGGCCTGCAATATCAGCTATTCAATATCGGCACAAACTATTATCGATTTTCATCGCGCGTTTTTGAACCTAATTTCACGGCGTTATTTTTATACCAGGCGCTGTGAACATCTGATTCTCCGATCAGATCGATAAGGCTGGTGAGCGAGCCTGCAGCCACATTTTGTTGACCTATCCGCTACGTACCGTCGATTTCGCTAAAGTCGTCCAGAGCCGTATATGGAAAAAGTTTGTCCATTCATCGGGAAGTATAAAAGAGAGATGAAGAGGCGCCATTGACCGAAAGTGGGCTGGGCGTGTTTCATGGAGTTTTCACAAATTCGAATGCGGCCAACCAGAATCCAAAAATAATACCCTGGCGGTGGTGGCGCGAAACGTAATTAATAACTGCGTCGGAATAACTCTCGGTGAGTGAAAACATGGTGCACGTGATGTTTTAATCAACCTTACTCGTTCAACTCAGTTGGCGAACTCCACGGAGAGCGTGATACCTTCTCGTACCCCTCAGCCGGGCTAACGCTGTTCGAAGTGCCAACCTTCTTGCTTGCTGCGGCGCGTCTTGCAACACCAGTTCAAAACACGGCCGCTGCGCGAAGAAGGATGACGCTTCAAACAACATTTCCGAATCTAGGGGTCATCACCGGAAACTGACGTGTGTCAGCGCGTGTCTCAGAAGGGATCAGGCTCTCCGTGGGAGTTTGCCGACTGAGTTGATCGAGTTACCGTTGATCCTATGCGATACTCCCAAACAAATACAAGCAGCCGTGCAGTTCCCCGAGTGGCCGCGGCGGGAGAAATGGCGGCGTTGTGATCGCCATTAGTCCGGTTCTCGAATACGGATTGGTGCCACTTTTTCAGAGCAGGCTCTATGACAGTGTCGTAACTGACTTGGTCTAGTAACGTTTGTTTGAATTACGGTCATCCAAGATAATGGTGGAAGAGCGCAACTAGCGGAACGATTGATATAATCCGTACGCCAGGCGCCGAGAGTCACACCTGTGCGACCACTCGGTTGTATCTAATATTCGAGTGGTCACACTACATCCGAGTAAAACAGAGTTCAAGCGACACATTCCTTTCTCATACCTTTTGGCATGATCGGAATCGAAACATCATGTGCACCATATTTTCAACCATGAAAATATGGTGCACATGATGTGCACCATATTACATGGTCTACTACATTTAACTTTCATGCACTTATTAAAACTGTTTATCGCTACCACCACTAGGAGATTCTTTTCGGCTTCTGGTTGGCCAATAGAGCATGCCAAGCCCTCAGTCTGCGTCTGGTGCACGCTCTGGTTCTGCCCGCTCCTCCCATTGACCAAACTCTCTATTCACGGCTCTGGAGTCGCAAATATTTCGGCGGTCTGAAAACCGCGCAAGTTTGCAGAGCAGTAAATAGTTTACCTTAGGCCCCGTGGTAATATGTACGTGAGTCTTCAAAAATACACGAGCAGTGGACAACCCGAACGCCGCGCGCAGAGGCCAGGACTCATTTCAGAAATACTGTCACGTTCATTTAGCTCTGGGATCCATATCAGTGAAGCGATGACATTAGGCTTCATACATAACGTTATTCTTAAATGCGATGGCATTTCTAGTGCCACGAAATCACGAGACAGCGTGCGTCCGTCCCTAGATAGCTAAATTTAGCAGAAAACCCTTAATTGGTGTATAGTTGAGCATCGGTTCAATTTTCCCGCTAAATATTGAGTAAGACCTGAATTTTTCTAGAATTACGCAACAGTAGTTCAGTGGTGGTTTATAGCACTCCTAGTAGACCTCTAGGCGTGGCACGAATATCTTGGAAATAATTAAGCGAAAGTGGCGCCGCGCCCGGGCCCGATAGGATGTGCCAAGCTCGACGGACAGCTGAAGAGGGCAACTAGAATCCAAAATGCTTTCCGACGCTACTAGTTGATGGGACCAATCAAAGAGCGTGAAAAGTGCAAGTCAGCGAGTCTTTACAGTACAGGATTTGTTCGGCGATGATCGAAGACGTACGACACATGACCAGCACCCTGATGGTGCACCTTTGACGCTCTTTGATTAGTCCCAGCAGATCGTTGTGTCACCTGCGTCTTGGCTTAAAGGGGCCCTGCAATCATATTTAAGCGTCTACCTTTTTTGCGGTTTCCGCGTCTCTTGGGGTTCGGGCCAGCCAGCGGGCACGGAGAGAGTAACTGCATATCAGTGCGTCATATTTTAACCGGACGACGCAGAAACCCTCTCCACCTACGGGGGCGACCCGCGGTGCCGAAAGCGCGCGATATGTGAAGTCTTTGGTCCTGGCCTTACTACTGGTCAGAGTCGCTAAAAGCTTTTTTTTAGTCGAAATACAAAATATAAGTGGCGCGAACCGTTTCAATTATTTATAAAAGTAGTTTTTGTTCAGTATTTTAGATCAGAAAGGGAACAAATGCACTCTAGAAAGTACGGAAACAAGAAATGACTCGTCGACATCCCCGCCACCAAGCGGTGGAAAAGGCAGCGAATGCTAGAAAGGTGTAGTGGAATCAGGCACCGACGAGCGGTGAGCGTAGAAAGGTCCCGGATGTACTCGGCGGCGCTGCGGTCGTATGGATTGGAGTATCCGACCGGTTCCGAGTGTTCCGAAGGCCTTCGGCGTGGAGCTTTGTCTTGCGGTTTGGCCCTTTGGCGGTATGGCAGCGCGAAGTGGCTCCCGTTCTGACCTGATCTTTACCCCGTGTTTGCTGTCGTTTGTGGCTAATGAAGTGTCATACCGAATTAGTGTTTAATCGTGCAGCAAATGCAATGCGAGCCGCCCTGGCTACCCGCTTCATACAGCCCAACCAGAGCATGCTTTTGGTGGCGCCCTCTCGAGCCGTCGACACGGAGTGCGACAGCCGTGAGCGCTCGCTGAGCTCACTACCCCTCCTCTAGTTTGCGGCCACTTAAGCAACCAAGGACGTCATGTGAGGAGGTTATTTTTTGCTTGTTTTTGTAATATTAATTTGCCTATAACTTTTGAAATAAAGCAAAATTCGAGAAAGGAAAATTTTGATCGAGTTACTACGTTAAGTGCGCTCAGGTTCGGTGCAAATTAAAAACCAGTAAAAAAGTCCGTGCAGGGCCCCTGTAAGGTGAAACGAAGTATACACCAACAAAATGTTTACAAACATGCCCGCATTCGCCCACACCGGTTGTGGGCGTTGCGCATGCGCAGAAACCAGATTCGGGTGAGGCGAAGCTTCTGCACATGCGCAGTGACGTCAGAGATTTGAGTTGGTCTATAAAAACAACGCCAATATATATTTTTCCTTCATTCTGCCCTTTATTATTCATAAAAAAGGAAAGAATAGAAGATGCTACAACCGTTCGCATAACACGTCGAAGATATCCGTCTGCCGTGATACATCGAGATTTGGCTCGAACGCTTCGCCAACAGTCAGTCGGCTGCAATATCAGCGAATTTGCGCAATCGCGAGCGTATCACGGCGCTTCCACTCCCTGATGGGCCTGCAAGCATCATACGATGCGATACGATTTCACTTATCCCCACGATAACATGCGGTGTATGGGGGCCGAATAAAAAACTGCAGAAATGCAGCTTGACGAAGAGGTTTAGCAGATACGACGGAGCGAGACAGGCATCAAGACACAAGAATAAAGTCAAACATATTATCAATGAAAGAAGTCAAAGGACCGTTTTTGAATATGCAGCTATTTGAAAGTTCGGTAAGGTATGTCTACATTGCAATTGAAATAGTAGTTTAATAAAAAAAAGGTAAAGTGTGAACTAACCTCTGCATTTTATAATTAGTTCTAGATTTAGGAATTTCCCAAGGCTGGTAACGCCTGGATGAGTAGTACTGACGTTTTCTTTTTAAATCTGAAAGCTGAAACATAAAAACTGAGCGCAATGCGAGTGGTTAAACAGTAATCATATAATTGGTGTACGCTAAGGATCACGTATAATTTAAATATTGAATCTGTTAGATGAGAGTAAGAAACGTTTGCTATTACTCTTATTGCCTTTTTTGTAGTAAATAGATTTTATTAAGATTTGAAAAGCATGCATTGCCCAAAACTATAAGTCGCAACAACACGAATGAGAATAAATCAACGAAGTCTATAAAACCTTCTTATATACTTGTTGGGAGAACATGTTTGTACTCGTTTAAAATTCTTATAGATGTACTTAACTTTGAAGATATGTCATATCATTATTCCATAACATATTGTCTGAAAAGTAACTCCAAGTCATCGGAATTCCGACGGAGTTCCAAGAGCCTCAGCTTCCTCCAATCAACTTGGTCAGCTACGAGAACGAACGACATCGCGCTACAATACAGCCCGATTGAAATTTAAAAACAAAAACACGTCTACCTATTTTCCATTAAGTCCGCATGATCATTAAGATGAGATGTCACAAACCCTCCTCAAAAAAAAAAAAGATAAATAAAATCGCGCGTCGGTTACACGACGTTAAACAGCAGCAGCGAGGTCGTGATGTGTTTTCCCGCCAAATTTAGCCGGGAAACTGAATTCGTGCATAGGTCTCGTGACGTCAATTTTTTCGCTAAATTAAGCGGAGAACCTGAATTTGTCCGTAGGTGCCATGACGTCATGTCACGTGACATTATTGTCCCGTCAAATTTAGCGGGAAAACTTTTTCGTTTACGCTCACACCGTCGCGCAACCGGGGGATGGGCCGCTAACAGTTGCCGCTGTAATAAAAAGTAAAATACTTGGGTGTTTTAAGGGCTAGGCTTCACAACGCGACCTGGAGTCATACGCGGCCCGAAGTTGTTCTTACGAGATATTTGGTTGTCGGAGGCAAAAGCGATGCTTTTGGCTTTTGGAACGTGCACGCCTTGATAAGATAACATATATCTGATATAAAATTTACCTACATTTATTTTAATTATCAACATAAAGGGGTAAATTAGTAATGCTCCACGAGGTGCCGTACTTTTTTTACTACGGTCCTTGAGGTGAAAACGGATATAGAGCTCAGTGTGTTGACTTCTCCTCCTCTTCCTCAGTGCTTACCGCGTAGAAGGACGCGTCATGAGACTGACTCACTTGCCGTACTTTGCGGCGTTCTCGATAAGATGATCGTGGTCGCCGTGCATGTTCCACCAGATGACCGGCACGTTGTGTTCCTTAGACTGTTGGTTCACGAACTCTTGGATCTTTTTCGGCAAGTCGAAGACACGTGTTTCTGCAGCTCCTATTCGAGAAAATGTTCCAAAGAATCATAAAGCACGCCATGTACCTGCGGGATTTTTATTTGCAATATATCGTTTCACTTTCTTACGTAAATAAAAGAAACATGTGCGGGATATACAAAACAAATCTTTAAAAACTGTTGGAAAGCTGGGGCCATGACCGATCACAATAGAATAAAGATATTGATTTCAACACTCAAACCAACGAATACCTCTCCCATTTTGTTCCAACTCTTTTTTTATCGAGATAGGGTACTACGAAGTTTGTTAACAAAATTTAGACAATTTTCAATGACGTCAAATTTTCTGCTAATGCGTATCCTTTGTTGGTAAGCGATGATAACAAATATTCAATTGTTGCCTTGTGTTCGTTCGAACGAAACAAATTTTAGAAAATTTACCAACTTATCCAAAAACGCCACAATAAAAAAAATGCTTACCTAATACCTTTTTGTAAGCATATACGGCCCACAGCGGAATACTGGAATACTTGTTTTTTCTTTTATTTTTTTTAGACTAAGGTATGAGTAGAGGAAGGAGTTGTCTTTCTGTGGACAGCGATGCCGCGCTAACTTTTGTGAAAAACGGCACATGGCAGCTTCGGAAATGCAGAGTGTGGCGAGTCCTGAGAATCTCCTTATCGCAGCTAATGAGATTGCTGCATTCGTTGATGAGAACCACGGATAGCCAATCACGTAGGCAAGGAGCGTGAGCGCAATAAGCCACACCCTGCGCGTTTCCTAGATTGACTGTATAGGTCTCGTATATGCTGACCTGCATCGCGCCTTTCACTGCACAAGACGTTCATCGTTGCAATAAGAAAACAAATATAGTAGACGTTTCAAGTATATACTCAGCAAATCTGATAAGGCCACTGAAGAAATCGAGTGCTGAAATGCGCCTGGCCTTGGGGACATGAGCGGCTCGTAGACGGGAGAGCCCCATCTGAACAGTTCAGGAGCATGGGGATATTGCGCTCATCGTGCTCTTGCTCGTGCATAACCGGCCCATGATTTCAATGAGACAGGTTCAAGTGGAATGGAATAGGACTGAGGAGGGCGCAGGTGAACTGGTGAATATTAGGCAACATAAGAAAACCGGAGACACGGAAACAAAAGGGACGGACACAACATCGGACACAGCTCAGAGAGCTGTATCCGAGAGAAACACCGTCTCGGACACAGCTCAGAGTCGTGTCCGAGACAGTGGTTTCAATGTTGTTTTGTTTCAGTGTCTCCTCTTTTATTATGTTATCAAATCAAATTTTGGTTGATTTTATCTCCGCAATAACAATATGGTGATGCCATTGCACACCGCCAATTTTACTGCTATACATTTTTCGATAAAGTTCCGAATTTCTTTTGAATGTACGAGGGGCGTCCAGTGAATATCGGAACTCTTGTCCCAATAACGCAAACACGAATCTTATAGGCTTTAACAGTGCATTTGAAAGCGAACATAATACGTCTGACACCTGGTGGAAGAAGTTGGAAGTATAAACTGTTTTCACGTGCCGTGTAATGCAAGATGGCGTCGGACCAGTTGACTCCACTGCAGGCACTGCTTGCGGTCAAGAAATGTCTGTCGGAAGAAGGCTCAACTCCTACACTTAAAATCATCTTCGACTCTCATGTGTGTTCTGAGAACCGACCGTAGCACGTCCGTTGGAGTTTGAATTGTGTAAATACTTTCATTATTGTAGTATAATGTCTAAAATACTGGTTAGCTCACGCTATTTTAGTATTGTATTAAATTTACATTCTTAGAATTTGTTGTTTTTTGTTTTAATATACCTGTTGCCCCTCCCTCTGCAATGCCCTCGTGGCCTTGAGGGTATTTGAGATGAATGAATAAATAAATAAATAGCGTCGAGCTCTTCTTTTTCTCTTCACAAAATAAACATGCAAGCTTACCGGTTTGCTGCATTGCCTGTGAACAGAGAAAAAGAACACATTTAATGCATTACCCAAGTAATCAGTGAAAGAAAAGACTCGTCTACAGTATTCGGTAAGGTAATTAAAGAGCAAACTAACTTTGTGGAATAAAAGAAAAATATGTACTACATTCAATGGGATTATGGAAGTGACCAACCTAAGCTGCGTGCAGCAAAATCAAGCTTGCTGCCACTGGTCTTCTTTTTCTTTTTTTTTTATTCACAACACGCCCGCGTCGAGTTCGACGCAAACATCACATATCTTTCTTTCTCTCTTTCTTTCTAACTATGCATAAATCTCAGTTTGTTTTGGTTTTGGTGGTTGCCTCTAGTCACAAAAAACTAAGCGGTGTGTTAAGCCCTCTACGAATCACGCACAATGCTTATAAAAGGTATCGGACCTGTCCTCTTGTGTCACTTTGCAGTGTCGTACGCGGAAACCACTGGCCTTTGGACAAGATTTTGGGTGACAAGACTTGCAAATCGAACTTATAATTATAGGAGTGTCGCGAACTTTTGTTCGAAACCGAGATTTGACTGCCTCGCCGAACCTTGGACCATTTCGAAGAGCGACGAAGTTTGCTTCGCTTTCAACGAAGGAGATCTCTGCGTAGAAGGTGGTGGAGAGTGGCTGTGTGGTGCTTGAAAAATAAACCAGTTAGCATTCTCTTCTGTGTCTGTTCCTTCGACTAAACGTGTTTTTTTTTTTCATTACAGCTTTAGGTGCTAAACGACATGACAAAGTTAGACTTAAGGACAGTGATGCCCGACTTTGACACTATAAAATTGCGAATTTCGGAAAAAAAATGCTTTATTACTAGTTTGTTATGTTTTATAAATGTTTACGCCATACACGAGCGAACCTATGTACTTCTCGTTCTTTAGCTTATTCAATTAAAACAATATACGTCTCAAATAGCACACTTCCCCTCCGCCAGGCGGAGTCAGTCCGTTTTCAAATCTTCGCGCATGCGCACAAAAAGTCGAACCTCGGCCGAACTTTAGTCGGACTTCGGCCGAACTTTCTTCGAACTTTCATCCAACTCGAAAGTTCGAAATAGTCGAACCTGGTCTCGAACTATAACCCCGGCAGGTTCGCGACACCCCTACCTTTACCATTCCCTCGCAGCAACCAACAGAAGCTGCAGTCGCACTGCTCATACATCGTAAAAGGACGCGGAGTTTCTCCGTAGACATTACGACAGAATTATCTGCGGACATGATTCAAGCGATCCTCGAAGCACTTTTGCTTCGTGCATTCTTCGAAAATGTCTGAGGAAGCTTTTGTACGACAGGGACGCCAGACAAGGAAGAAAGACGCCCAAAAAGTGTCTGCAGACTGACTTTTTTTGTTGTATGATGTATTAGCAGTTTGAGCGCGGCTTTAGAGGTTTCGGGCCTTGCCTCGTAATTGTATAGATCAGGATAAAAAGGGCCACGTGCGAGTGCCCCCTTGAACTAATTTGCGGGTATTGTACAGCCAACAAACGGGGGCAAAATAACTCACCAGGGCGAGCAGAAAGACAGCTCCAAGGAGGTGCGACACAGAGTCGGCCATGTCTGACCCAAGCGTTCCCGGTGTCCACGAAACAGTGAATAGCGTTGGAAGACCGCCATTTTTATATTGGACGCTTCCGATATGAAGGAAGGTCATTAGCGTGACCATTACATCTCCCGAACGCAATGTATGTCTTATCGCCGACCATTGCCCGTACCAGATGTGTGAAGTCACTTTATCGCTGCCATGTTGCCGTCATTATCTGCGCGCGTATTTGCTTATACGACGTCGAGCGATCTATCGGCGCGTTCTTCATAATTCAGTTGGTATAGGAGTGGGTTAAGACACTCGAGACACCGAAACGACTATTAATTCGGGGTAGGTGCACGATTAGAAACTATAATTGTTGCACCGATGCGACGATGAACCGCGGCGGAAGCGCTCGGGCACTGAAGTCGATTCTGAGATCGTCTTTTTGTGGTGACAACTCAATATAAACACTCTAAGCATCCCAACAAACCGAAAATCACAATCGTCCGTAGTATATCTCTTCGTTAAAAGCGTGTTCAAAGATCGCGACGCGCCCTTTTTGGGGAGAAATTTCTTCCTAGTGAAGTGGTCGACGAAGGGCGCTTGTCGGCGAGTATACGCTCTAAAAAAAAGGGGTATCACGTTACACCCTTTTGTCCCATATAATACACCCCAAAACTTCAGTTCGACGTACAGAGCCCTATAGTCGAACAGACGGCCCCAAATTTTACGAGGGACTTGACAACGGTGCGATATAACTTATTAAATAGCTAAATTACGCATCAAAGACCACAGAAAGAAAACACTGAGGTTTTGCAGTCGGGCCAAGAAAACCCGATTATTTTTTTTTGTGATCAGTAACACGTACATTTGCTATTTTAATAAGTTGTACCACATGGCTATCAAGTCCCTCGAAAAATTTGAGGCCGTCTGTTCGACCATAGGGCGCTGCACGTCAAATTGAAGTTTGGGGGGTCTGTTATATGTAGGGCTCCGTGTTTTCGGATAAATCCGAAAAACTCCGAAAAACACCCGCCGGTTAAATTTTTGTCAATTCGGATTTATCCGATAAACTCCGAATTGTTATGTGCCCCCCCCCCCCCCCCCCCCCCAAACAAAAAAGGAAAAAGATTTTTTTTTTTTTTTACAATTTGAGCAGCGCAGGAACAATGGTCCTGGGAAAATGACACCATAACTATCTTTCAAGCCTCGGACCGTTGTCAAAAGGGGGTCTTATGGCTTGTCTTCTCAAGGTTGGTTCAGGGAAACAGGTCATCGTACCATTTGTGTCACGACAAAAGCCACTCTTTAGGTTTCCAGTTTGGGCCATGGGATTTGGGATTGTGAGAAAGGAGACGGTATGTTTCTGTAACAGTGAAAGCTATAGACCATAGAGATTGTATAAAATAGGGAAGAGAGGGGCAGTTGAAACTTCTCTATCACAACCTCAACCACTCCACCCCGCGCGGCCGCGAGATAGATTGATGGGATGACTACGAGCTTCCTTGCGGCTACCTCCGGCAGTTTATGGATTTTAAGGTATCGACGTTTATCGAAGCCACACTTGTGTGCGACTTTTGTCGTGGGACAAATTAGTATTGCCAATGACACCAACGCCAAATTCAACTGAAGAAATCTTAATTGATACAAGCGCGTTTTATTTTTATCTGGCATAAGTTTGCATCCGGTTATTATTTATTCTTTTTAAAAGGAAACACTGCAAAGTTAATCACCGAATGTCGGGGAATTGGGGATTTACGAAAAATAAACTCCGATAAACACCGAATTTTCGCTAAGATATAAACTCCGAAAAACACCCTCCGAATTTCACGAAAAATAAACTCCGAAAACACGGAGCCATAGTTATATGGGACAAAGGGTGTACCAATACACCCTTGTTGCTGAGAGTGATAGCAAGCGATGGCTTCGCCCCGCGGAGAAAGAGAGGAGTCGTATCCGAATGCGTACCTGTCAGACTCTCTTAAAGACGAGTTATTATGAAATCATTTGGAATCTGCGCGTATTGTGGGGTTTTCATTGGTCCAGACAGTGCATGCAGTCCGCGAGGAAAAAGGAATCCGCATGTTTTGAGAGCGCAGCTCTTAAGGGCCATACGCACATCAGCGTTTGAGCGCGGCGCGTTCCGTAGTGGCAAGCGGACGTGTTGCGTTGCGAAGAGCGCTTGCGCCAAGCTTGTGCGCACATTTGCGCTGACACGCAGTCAACCGCAGTCATGAGCCAATAAGAACGCACTATCGTCGCTAGCGGCTACATGGCAACAGTGGCGGCGCCCAGCGACAGCGCCGAAGTGTTCGATCCTGGGACAATCCCGCTGGCTTCCCCCGACATTTTGTCGAACTTGTACATCGCAGCCTTGGGGAAACCAGTCTCCACCGCTCCCCAAAACGAAAAAGCAAGCACTGGGACGGAACCGGATACGTCTCGCGGAGTCGGCCGAGTGGCGCGAGCGAACACGTCGCCCTCCTCTCCTCTCTCGGCTTCTGATTGGTCGAACGTATCGCAATGCTTCGGAAAGTTGAGCGGGTCTCTACTCGCTTGCAGCCAGGCTAGCAATGGCCATGGTGAGGTGACTCGCATCCCAAATGTCCCAAGATGCCTCTGTCATATTTCAATCATTGCGTTTGATGTGCTTGCAAGAATGGGATATTTACAATAAAACATAGCAGTTCATTCAAGATAGATATTAAACATACTTTTTTAATTAATCTGTATATGCTTGTAGTGTAATTTCATAATCACTGCAGGTTCAGAAGGTTAATTGACAACAAAATTTGATTGTTTTATTTTTCTGGTTTTGTAATGTATGGTTCCAGGTGCATCAACGTAAGGCATAGGCATTGTTGCATGTTATGACTCCAAAAGTTTGGGTCTATACAGCATGAATAATTGTATTTTTGGTGGTGATCACACCAAAAATAGCATGTTGTTATTTCAGCAATTGCTGCTCGTGAACTCGAGAGACTGGAATTGGAGCTATTGCGACTTCAAGATGTAACGAGATTTCAGCTGCTCGTCAGATCATGGCCAGGCAGTGGAATGGATCTTCAATCCTTTGACGTGCTTGTTGGTTTAGAGCCTGTGAAACTTCCAAAATTGTGTTTGCCTTGCAATGTCAAAACGTTCAAAAAGATTTTTCGTGTGAAGTCAGCGTAAAACATCTCTGTTTGCTACATTGTTACAGGTTTGTCACCCTGTTTCTTCTTTTTTCTTTTCTTTTTATGGTGATTCAGAACTGCTGTTTGCAACACCGGAGCCCACAGCCGAGCACAGCACCTCATGCTGCAAGCACCAGCAAAAAGACGCAAAAGAAGGTTAGCAGACAAGGCCCATCATGTAATCGATGCCACCAGCCCGACAACCCGCAAGACCACGTATTGTATGCAATAAACCAGTTGTCGTCGTTAACCTGTCTCGACCACGACATGCCGGCAGCGGTGGGATCCAGTGTTGCCCATGGCAAGAACAAAGGCTATATAAAATGATAGGAGACGAGTGAACATTGCAGTATGCGCTTTTGCTATTTGTATTGCAGCCACCGACAGCCTGTCAGCTACCCTTGAATAGACCCTTTTCAAAAGTGTGCATCATCTATACTCTGTTCACCCTTAAGACTACAGTGCCTGCCGGACCAATCAGCCACCTCCCTTTTATCACCCAGTGATGTGATTGCTGTGCCATTTGCGCCAAATATAACAGCTGCAGGCCCAGGGGCGGATTTAGAGGGGGGTCCGGATGTCCTGACCCCTTCTTGATTTCTGCATGTGTAAAATTTAGGGCGTAAAACGAAGGAGAGGGGAGGGATTCCTAAACAAATGGTACGCTGACCAACACCTGACCCCCCTCAGGAAATTCCTGCATCCGCCCCTGTGCAGGCCTCGCTACTGGACCAGATCCTTAGGGTAGGCTATTGCAGGTTTTCAGGACTTTCGATAATCGAAAGTCCTGAAACATAACATAATATTAGATTTGATTTCGCACCAAGCACTGACAGCTAGTACTCGGAAGTTTCGCAATAAGTCTCGTGATCTTTTCTGGTGGGTTAGTTAGCTTTGTTGAGTGCGCTTCTCACCGCACACTGGTGTACTGCAGTGAAGCAACAATTGCGAACTAGGCGTTGCGATGTTGCGTGTCTTTCTTCGCCGCAGCACACCCGCGTGCTAAGGGGAAATGTACTCCTCCAGATCGAGACGTAGTGCAAGAGGGTATATATGGACTCTTTTGTAGGTCTATTTTTATGCTTTGTTTTTTGTCCGATTTAAGAATTGCAGTTTTGTTACAACCCTCCCCCCCCCCCCCAGAACCTGAAGGACACATAAATCTAGGTACTCAAAATGATTGTATTTTAATATTTGTTCAGTGGGATTACGTACCTAAAATAATCATTCACGGCAGTTCGCGCTGTCCTTCATCAGCCATCTTGTTACCATGTCGGGTACTTCCACATGCAACTAAACAGCTAGTGTTTGTTCTCCTCCTAATATTTGCCATCTCTCCCCCTCACATTTGCAGTGATATAAATGAAATTGAAGTGTGCGGTTATGCTTCAAAAGCTCTTTTTGCTTCTACAAAATGAACTTTTGGCTGCTCCAATAGCTGCTCCAAAATGACTACGACCAATCACATCACTGCTCTTATCACCTGACCCCGCTCTTTGAGCGGGTATGGGCATGGGCGGGAGCGTGATGATGTGGCGAAACAGAGACATATAACTGGTCTAACGAGGACGTAGCTTCCATCGCAGTCTCAGCTTAGAGGTGAATGGAGTGTGGTAGCTGCAGCACCAATTATCGAAGTCCGCCATTGTTTGGGCACACACTCTGGCCGATGTTGCTTGATGTTACAGAGAAAATTGCCTCATCTCAATAAACCTGATGCAAAATTGCTTGTTAGTCTAACAACACTGAGAGCGTCGGTATTTTAATGTTAGCAAGCGTTGTCGGTACTGAAGCACGGTGGATGCATTGGAAACAACCGTACAGGCAGTGTGCGATGGCGCAGCAGCTGTGTTTTTCGCCTTCCGACCATGGAACGTGGACAAACAGTTTAAACAACTTACTGCAACTGTCTGACGAAACTTTCGGAGGCCTATGCACACGCTGGCGACAACCTGCAGTGTGTAAGCTTCCGCAGTGAAGGCGTACGACTTGCTGCACTGCTTCGACGAGGTTCTTGCCAGCATGCAGAGGCCTCCTAGAGTTTCATCAGACAGTCGCGGTAGGTTGTTTAAACTGTTCGTCCACATTTCATGGTCAGAAGGCGGAAAACACAGCTGTTGTGCTATCGCACACTGCCCGTACGGCTCTCTCCGATGCCTCCACTGTGCTTTGGTACCGACGACGCTTGTCAACATTAAAATGGCGACGCTCTCAGTGCTGTCAGATCACCAAGCAATTTTGCATAAGGTCTTTATTGAGCCTATTTGACTGGTTGCTATCTTTTTTTTAAACATTGCATATATCGAAAGCTTTTGGCACAATCAATCATACCAGGGTGGATGCAAAAGTAACCGGAATGAATTTCTGAAAGGCGGGCCGTTTGTAGTACCAGCTTCCTCAGCTACCAGTGCTTAGCAGCACGCCTTTCAAGTTAGTTTGCCGACTGGTATTGTCTGCTATAAATGTTTTTTCCCAAGCGCTTCAAAATCGTTTTTTTTTTTTTTGCAACGTCTGATATCAAGGAACTGCATGCGGCCGTGAAAGTTTGTTTTCGGAAAAACTGCCGGAAACTTGTAATGTCTCAGAGAGCTTGCAAAGAAGATGCTAATAAGAAATCTCATGTCTATGAGTGCTTTTCTTGGCTCGCTTTAAGGCCAGTGAATTATTGATCGACGACCAACCTCGTTCAGGGCGGCCCTCAACCTCCTCAACTGATGAAAACATCGAAACATTTGGGCATTGTTCACTCCGAGTTTGTTCCTGTTGGTGAATCTGTTAATGAGGTGTTTTACCTGGGAATATTGCGACACTTGCGAAACTCAGGAAGGCAGAAATACCCCGATGTGAGGGAAAGGGGGAATGATAGTCCCATTACAACAATGCCCCAGCACACACTGCCCTGTCAGTGCAACAATTGTTTTAGCAAAAATGACCAGACACCGCTTCTCCACCTCCCGTATTCTCAGGACCTCGCTCGCCCCGTGTGACGTTTTTCTGTTCGCTCATATGAAAAGTCTTGAAAGGAAATCGTTTTGTGAATGTGTAAGGTCCTTCAAGTCGGACATTGCAAAATTACACACATCTTCCCGAGGGCAGCATGGGGTGATGCGGAGCATCGTGTTGGTTCCGAGGAAAAAGTCAGTTGCGTGCTGACGTCGAGAGATGGCGCCACCGACTGCTCTAGCGGTACCCTACTCCCTACGCGAGCCTTGGTCGCGGCTCGCGGCAGAGAAACTTGGAACGCTTGCCGCTCGCCGTTTATTTTTTTCACACTTGAAGGAGAGGAGACTAGAGGAGGAGAGTCGCGCGTGCGCGCGCGGTGTGAGTAGAAGCGAACGCACGCGCAGTGCACGCAGCTGGTAGAGAGAGAGAGCGGAGAGAGTAACGCGCAGCTGTTGGAGAGAGGGAAGGAGGAGAGTTGCGCGTGCGTAGTATGAGTGCAGACTACGAGGCCGCGGGACATAAGCCCGGTTCACACAGTTGCGTTTGACTGCGTTTGACTGCGTTGCGGCAGCGAGACACCAGGACATCCCTGCTGCTTATATCGCGTGCCAGGAAGATTCCTTGAATTGGATTCCACGCTTCATACGAAGCACAGATGTGCCGGTGACTCGCTTTCGGTTCTCGCCGCAACGCAGTCAAACGCACTCAACCGCAATGTCTGAACCGACCAATAGACCCGAACAAGAGATGATTCGCATCTAAAAAAACGAAAAATGACTTTGAAGCGCTTGGGGAAAAATTTACAACATGCCGCTAGATCCTTTGCAGACGACACTGGTCGGCAAACTGACTTGGGAAGGATTCCGCTTAGCGCTGCAAGAGGCGGATGCTGGTACTACGAACGCCTGGCCTCTTGAAATTCATTCCAGTTACTTTTGGGTACCCCCTCATATTTTTTTTATTGTTGAAACTTTGGTTCTATATCCCAGTATCTTGCTTGGTGCAAATCATATCCCTTTTTGTGTTATACATATTTTCAGATATTTTTTTTTAGAATGGTGAAATGACTGGTGTTCATATTTTGATTATTTAATGTTTGTAATGCATACATAACATTGTTTTTTTGGTTAAATGTTTCCTGTTTTCATGTAAGTTTATTGGTTCATATTCAAAGGTGGCAGCCAATAAGAAGGGTGCAAGGTTGTTTCTGGCTTTAGAAAGTATCATTACTATAATTATTATAGTTTGATAGACCAGCGCTGGAAAAATACTTCTTTTCAGATTTCCATTTGAACAATGACTCAGAAGTACCTACACGGTTGTTTTAAAACGTTTAATTATTTTTTAAAGGAAAATAATTTCAATATAAAATTGTAGAGCAGGTTTGGAAAATAAAAGAATACAAACAATTGCCACCTGAACACTTTGTTTCCATTATAGCCACTTTATACATATAAACAGTATAGTTTTGGTTGTAATGCCCTAATGTTTTAAGCTTAACACATTGTTTATATGAAGTCTCCCCATGCTTGGGAAGTGCCAACCTTTTGTTGTCATCACAAAAATAAAAGATTTAAAATAATTACATAGGGGTATATATGTTGTCCAAATGCAGCACATAAAAAAATCTCGGCTATGCTATTTTATATATATATAAATGTATATAATTGTACCCCAATACGTTTTTTTTCTTGCATAAGTTTAATTTGGGGTTTTTAAAGCAAAGCGAGTAGAGCGAGGTCACTCGACCAACACGGGAAAGCACGCCGCCAGCGTTTGCCCGCGACAATTAAGAGAAAAAAGAACGAATTGAACAACACAAGACTACGAATTATGTTACCTGTAGCCGATTACTGTCCATGAATGCAGATATTGTTGTAACTTTTGCTGCTATTGCACGCGCGGAACGAGCGTAAGGCAGCATGGCTTGAGTAAGTTTATCAGTGCGTGAATCTGAAACCGAAACTGATCAGGGGCATGCCGTGTGGTGTTTACTTTACCCGATTGCTTTCACATCATGTTGCCCTTCGAAGCGCTAGACTAAGAGAGGTGTCTAGCTTGCCAATTTAAATACATAGACCACTAGTATACCAATAATACTTGCAAACACTTTTTGTATTCATCTAGTAAACAGTAGCAGTCACTTGCCTAATCCTTGTCAGAATATGGTAGGGCATATATACGATTCGGGTCGGTGGGTTAGTTAGAGTAGAGAGTCGCGGATGTGTTGTGTTGGAGTTGTCTGTGCCTTGTTGTACTGCTGACATGTATGTGCCTGTAGTAGTGTTCGGTATCTTGGTGATGTGTGTGTTGTGTTGTTGTATGTGTAGTAGGCAGTTGAATAGCGCGAGTTCGTGCGTTGGTGCATAAGTACTTTTTTTAGTGCCACCTAGCGGTTACTACGACACTTCCTAGGTGGCGCAAGCTGCCGCTTGATTCAATAAGCTAAGTGTCGAGCAGTTCTGTAGCTATTGATTTACAAACAGCTGGCTTGGATGGCCTGCGGTTCACAGGTCTTCCCACGTCCCTGCTTCTCAGTTCGATAACAATCGTAATAATTGTGCCACTCAGCCGACTCAGCCACCTAATTACTCGTTTTGTGTCGAAGAAGTGCGAAGTGCAGGCACAGACGCGCAGGAATGGATAACCACGCCGTTAAAGGTAAACCCAAACTAGAAAAGAAAGAAAATAGCGGTAGCGTTGGTGCGGAGTTGAACGCCTCTCGCCGGTGACGACGAAGGCGCCCAGCGATTCATCGCCACACACGACAGGCATACGTTGTGTTCAATAAAGTCAGCATGCCCATTCCTCGTGTAACGATTTCTTTTTGAGCGTTCACCGCCGGTGGTAAAAATAGTCAATCTAGTGAGATGCCATCGGGGGCGATCGCGGCAATTCCGGCACACACACTGCCGTCCTTACAGGATATAGGTACGGTACCGGTGTCTGGGGACGGATGTTTAGAGTGTCTGAAGGCGCTTAAAACACGTCGAATAGGCGTATGCGCTCTATTCTCTCACTCGGCCGAAAAGCCGTGCACTTCGTTAGGCCTTACCGGGGAATTCGAGCCTCGCTAACCGGCCGCCATGTTGCTTTAGTGGGTGGTCAAATTTCACTACTTGCTTTTTGACTACGTGTGGGTTCGTCATTTTTACCCTGGGGTCGTTATATTTGGGACAACTTTTTACCACCTCAAAGGTAGTCACATATGACTACCTTTTTTCTTAGAGTGTGGGGTAATAATTTAGCTGTTGGCGCCAGCCAGTCTGGGAAAATTGCAGAGAACGACTCTACAAGGAATTTGGGTTCGGCGGTTGAAGCGCCAGAATGACAGCTCGCCGACCATTGGAGAACAGTGTACCACGTGTGAGTGGTGGAAATTGAAGAGATTGGTCGGTTCCTGAGGGGAAAGGAGGCCCCTACGGGCGTACAAAAGGAGTGCGGAGAGGATTTTGGGAGATTCGGACTTTGGATTTGATTGAGAGAAATTGGGGACTTGAGACGAGGAAGGATGGTCTCCCAAGTTGGGACTCGTAACTAGAGTGTAAATAAATGCACATAGTTCTATTCAAGCAGTGAGTCGACCCGTCATTCAGCGACGTTCGTGCCACCACGCTCCAGAATATCGGAGCGGAACCTGCCTCCCACACCACCGGGAGGAAACGACAACAACACAAACTTTAACTACCAGTAACCTGCCATCTGATCTACACGAATTCAGTTCATTCCATTCTATATATTTCATTGTTTACGAGAATCACAGTCTACATGTGTTAGGTCCCAGCCCAGCGCGCACATGTTCGTCACTTTGGCAGGCGAGCAATGTACGCGCACACGCACGAACGCTCAAAACGGCATCGACCAGAAGCGCTTTTCAGAAACGGTATATACATATTTTGCTAAATTACTTAAGCACCAAGGAGCATATTCATGCCCCAAGAGTAGATACACGTGCTGGCGCCTGCAACAGTAACGTTTCTAAAGGAAATCTAAAACAATTGGCACGTCCCTTCACGTTATACGAACATGTGGGGCATCTGTACCCACATTCCGAGCATTTTTCGTGGTGATTTGGCAATATGTCAAAAAATGTATTGCATGGCTCTTCGACCTTTCTTCGCCAGCCATCTTCTAATAAAAAGAGAACGGATTTACTAGCGATATCACTAAACTAGCGAGCCGCGGCTTGAGCGTACCGAGTTGCAAAAAAAGGTTTAATCAAAATTTCAATTGCTCCCCCTTTTTTTTTTTACTTTCTCATAGTTTAGCACGTAGGCCAAGATCATACTTTGTGCAAATATAGATAATTATCAACTTAAAATAGTACGAACGCCCAGGGTTTTGCGCTGTTAGACGCGAGAAAGGCGGGCGCGTGCATTACCCGATTGCCGGCAGCGCGCCTCGCTGCCCACCCGTGACGTCATGCTTGGGCGGCGGGGGAAACTGACGAAAGACTAGGGAGAACGATGTTTCGGTTTCGGCAGCAAACAAAATATCTTTTTTTTTTTAATAAGCTAAAGTAAATTTTGGAGAACGAGATAGCATTTCGGGATCAGGAAGCCATCCGCATTCAGATTATGCTTTTGGATTAGGTAGCTTGAAAAATCGGCGAAATTCCTCTTCAACAGCGAGCAAACAGGGACGTTGGTGCTATCAGAAGTTGAAATAATCTCCATTTGCACAATGTGTGACCTTAGCCTACGTGCTGAACCGACGTCACCAGAAGCACTTCGTGTATCCAGATGCGGTATATAGATGGGAGTATAATAGAATCCTCGTTCATCCGTACCGGCGCCCCGTCGTTTTCAATCAAATGAGGAACCTCTTTGCGATTGACTAGGACAAAGAATATTCTGAAATATGAGTATACAAAGACGGCTCTATGACTCTACGGCACTACAGCTGTCACAGGGAGACTCCGAATGCCTCCAACCAGTGGCGTCACAAGGGGGTGCGAGGGGGGGCGGACCGCCCCGGGTGCAGCACTCCGGGGGGTGTCGTGACGGGCCGGGGGGGGGGTTACGACGGGCGACGAGCGGAGGGGGGGGAGGAAATCGCGGCGGGTGACGAGCTGGGGGGGGGGTGTCGCCGAGGGCCACCGCCCCGGGTGCCCCTGACCCTAGTGACGCCACTGCCTCCAACATGGCATCAAAGCACTGATAGCGCACGAAAATGTTGGTTTCGATTTCGAGTCTAACCAGAATTTACGTCAGGTGCAAAACCCATTCTTAACGGCGCAAAAAAAAAAATGAGCTCAAAGAAGTAGGAGTGCGCACTCGGAGCGCTACTGGCAACGGAATTTTATTTAAAAAAAAAAAACGAACATATGTACACACTTTATTTTACCTCACCCCAAATGGATCTGAATCCCTTATTTGATGAAACGAGTGACTACTCACTGATGCAACCTTTATCCTTGTTTACACTGATTTTGAACACCTCAAAATTTTTGATTATAATGCAATTAAATGCAAAGGTGCAAGCGAGCTGGGCCAGTTGGTAGAGCGCTCCGCTGGAAGTGGAAAGGGCCCATGTTCGATACGTGAACCAGGCGGATTTTTTCGGTCGCGCACTGGTCACCTAGCTGTGTTTGCAGATTTGTGTTTGTCCTTTGTCCCTCTTCTTCCCCTTCTCCAGGAATTGTTTTCGTCATTTTCGACAAAAATCTTCCCATCTGTTTTGGGTTCCTACTTGTCCGGAACCTGTATTTTATTCACCAAAGAATCACACGAACAGTTATCACAGTGGACTTCTAAGTTCCCCGAAGGAGAACTCTTTACGGAAAGTTGGTGCATGTAAGATCGGGTAATGCACGAAAGCACCCGATGTCGAAAGCCCCCTTGTCAAATGCCCATGTCTGACACCCCGCCTTTTTGCATGGCCTTAAAAAGGCCAGTTTCATCAAAGCCCATGACGCGAATCCCCAGATCAGGTGTCCGGGTCTTCAGAGTGACGGCGGAGCCTTCTGCTTTTAATTAAGAGACAGCAAGTATGTACGCGACCGTGTGTAACGTAATCATGCCGTCATTTGTATACCCTCCCCATATTAGGTTAAGGCATAGAACAATGCTGGTTGAAGCGCGCAAAGGGATTTTGCTCGTCGGGCTATTATGCTACACACGTACGATCGGCCACATGTGGTTGGTATTTAAGACTACCGATGTGGCGCATTCCACATGTTTCTGTGCATGTTTTTTGTGCGCATGTTTTCCTGTTTTGTTTATTTTGAAGCATAAGCTAGTCAGCTTCAATGGTGTTTCGAGGTAACGCCAAAGTGGCCGACAATTTTCTTGAAATTTATTTCGCCACTTGTTTCTTCTTTTGTTTTGTTGGGAGACATTTTATTTTTTATTGTCTCTTTAATTTTGATATTAGGCTTCAAGCTGAGTTCGGAACTTCGTGTTTGTCAGTCCCTTTTTGTTTTTTTTGCTCTGGAGCAAGGGGTGCATATTTAAGAAATTTGGCGGGCCAAAATTACGTTTATTGAAAACTGTGCGAGGGGGGGGGGGGGCGCACCTAGTGCGACGTGTTGCACATTTTGGCTGCGGTCAGGCCTCCGATATCAGGTGTCATCGCACTCGTTGACGTCTTTTGCACATCTCGCAATGTCATGTCCGTCATGGCAGATCCAAGGTGGTTCTTGTTCACAGTCATCAGTCAGAGGGTCTGCTCACAAACATACGTGCTCCCGAAAAGTGACGTCAGTTTCAAGGCGTGGTCCACCGGTTTTTCGTACTTGTTCTTGTTCAGGTTTTTCTAGAACTCAAGCAGCTGAGATTCGCGATGCATAGTCTTCAGCGCTGGCGAACACTGGAGGTCGATGAGCCCCGGTTGTATCGTCGTATCGGAGTCCTCCGGGGATGCAGAAAAAGGATCGCGGAAAAGGTCGTAGTTCGCTTACTCGATCTCAAGCGCCTTGAATTTTTGCTGGAACTCGGAGGAAAGGTTTTCAACGGGTGGCGCGTACGTCGCAGTCACTGACCTCGGGTTTTCACAGTTGGGATAACGTGCGTGACAGGTTGTAACGTGTGCTAAATTCCAGTTTGAAGCTTCCGTGCAGAGGCATGCTGAGACGGAACCACGACATGGCAGGGACGGGTGCACACGCTGTTTTATTGTTATCAGCGGGATTAGTGTACAGGAAAAGTTTGAACTGAGAAATCGTAGTTCCTTCACCGAAGACTGAAAAAAGTAGGTCAGAGGGTTTCACTGCTGCTTGCCAAGCGGAGCGGGCGTTTGGTGGATTGAATGGCATTGTAAGCAACTTTCTGCGCTGAGCCGGGTCGCGGGTCGCTTGAAAAGCGCGCGCGGGCCGCATGCGTCCCGCTGCCGTATGTTGTGCACCCTTGCTCTAGACTTACCATGCCTAATGGCGAATTCCACTGGGCGTTTTGGAGCGCGCCGGGATCGGTTGACCAGATCCAGAATGGAGCACATGATCCGAACGAGGTCGCGCCGCCTACGGATCCCAAGCGGAACATGACCACTGCTCCGGGATCGGCGGATGCCTTCCCGTCATTCAACTGCCCAGGAATCCCCTTTCCGCGGCCGCCGCGGTCGTTCCGAAGACGTTTTCGCAATCGCGGCGCTAACACGTGTTCGACGCACGAGCGGCAGGAATGGCTCAGGAGCTTCTAGCAAAGATTGCCGGAATGCCCGTAGCGCGGCAAAACCTTCTCCTTCTTGGAAAACGAACCGGCTGTCGAGCCAAGGGGTAAGCAAGCGGCCATTACGAATTCTTCTGGGGCGAGATCAGGCGGGATGCCCCGCGAGAAAGAAAGTCACGTGTGTGCGCCGAGGGCTGGCCCGGCTGGCTTCCGGTTGAATCCGCCGAAATCGTCGGAGCGACTTTTCTCGGATCCAGATCGAGATCTGGAGCGGGAGCAATCTAAACGACCAGTGGAATACGTCCGTCTCGATCCCGATCGCCCAGTGAAATAGGCTCGCTCCAGAAAAGTCGATCCCGGCGCGCTCCAAAACGACCAGTGGAATTCGCCATAAGCAATCTCTACCGCATTAGTTTCGGGACACCCGGATAGCAAATTCGAGCAGAGACAGACGGAAGAATTTGAGAAAGGGAAGAGCGCAGGGGAGAGGTGCGCCGACGGCCTCGAACGGGTTGCTTACGAAGGTCGCGCGGCAAACCGGCAAACTCACGGCGGGCCCTCTCTTTCCCTCGGAAAGGGCGAGAGACGGTGATGAGAGAACAGTCCCCTCCCGTTTTCTCCCACACGCCATCACCAATATCTTCAAATCTCTCTTTTGTGAGCGAAACCTCGGCGTCCTTGAGCGAGGAGGACTCCGTTCATTCCTAAGCTGACAGTGCCGGGGGAGCTACGTGTCCGCCCGATCAGTCATCACCTGCCCCACACTCTGCACGTGGTTCAGACATGTACAAGTTACTCAAAAAAAGTAATGAAGTTAAGTTACTGAGTATTGACGTCAAAAGTAATTTGAGTAGAGTAGAAATTACTCCAATAGAAAGTAATTGAGAAAATTACTAATTAGCGTAAAAAAGTAGCGAATTACTTCTGAAGTTACTTTTGTATGTTTTTTATGGTAAAAAGAAAGTACAGAGGTTTTGATCCGTTGGCGAAATTGTGCTAGCCAAATATGAATCGGCTTGTTTTTTTCACAGAAATGCTTTAATAGCTGCTTTTGCTTCTGCGTGCCTAATTGTTTTGTAATTTCTTGTTTGTTTGGTCAATGATGTACTGCGAATGTGCCATTTCTACTTTGAGGTTTAGCACTCTCTGAGCTTGTTTTTGTAGACTGTGTCTGCTTGTTAAGAGTGTTCCGTAAAATACATCTAAAACGTACAGTGCTAATCACACTTGTCTATAACGCGCGAGCGTGCGGTTTTCTCCGGGGAGCGCTAGACTGGTGGCATTCGCGGAAACTAAGCTAGTCACGTGGCGCAACATAGAACGGCCCGCTCGAGGGGTGTCCTGCCCCCTCTATTTCCAACACTGCTTGTTTGTTATTTTGTATATAAAAACGTTGGGGGAATTGCTACAGGTTTCTCGAACGATCTTTGAATCTTTGATGATCTGCATATTCTAAGTTTTGGGAGGAAAGGCAACACAAAAAGGTAATCTTTACGTTGCCCTTTAGCACGCGGTTCTTCGAGTACAGCAGAAAGGGAGCACCAGATGAGTTTCAGAGCAGGTGCTGCATTTTGGTGCCTCCTTTGAGTGAGGATGCAGTGTGTGCACCGCACCTCCTGTAGTGGGCGAGAGTTTCTACGTCGAGGAGAAGGGAGGACCAGCCCTTTCTTCAAATGGGTCAAGTCTTTTTGAGCTTCGGGACACAGAGAAATGCCAGTCATCGGCGCGAATCCCGCAGTTACTCGGCCTCTCTTACGTCGTGTATATGATCGCTCCCCGCGCCTCGAAGCAGTGTTATTGCCATGGGAAGGGGGGGGGGGGGGAAGGGCTTGTGAATATATATATATATATTTTTTTTTTTGGGGGGGGGGTTGGACTTTGAAACCATCCCCCCTTCCTACGCCACATGCTTCCCCCTCTTTGCAAATATCAGCTGATCTTCCAACATCTTATCTGCTTTGTGCCGGAATGTTTGTTGATAGGCAAAACAACCACTAAAATTCTTAAAGTAATTTGTAACTTGCGTAGAAGTTAATCAAAAAAGTAATTAAAGTAAACTACTAATTACCGAAATAAAAATGTATCTGAACGTTACTAAACTACCCAGAAAAGTAGTTAAACTACAGTAACTTGAGTAGAGTAGTTGAACTACGTACAAGTCTGACGTGGTTACGGGGGGAAGCGTGATCACGTGATTAAAGATAGACGTGCGATTGGTTCACCGAGCACCTTAGCTTCCACTACAGCCTGAGCTTAGGGGTAACGGAACCCAGCCAGCGAAACACACACACAGAAACACATACACACACACACACCCCACGCCGCGCACGCACGCACGCACGCACGCGCGCGCGTACACACACACACCAGTTGTTTTAGAGCATTTTATTGCTTAGCGGACTGTTTTTATCGGGCGAAGCGGCTCGGCACCTCCGCCATCCACGCTACCTCTAGTGGAAACAGAAACAGCAGTCACTCCTCATGTTAAAATGTATAGTCGAGAGCTGTCCCTTGCTGTTTTTATACTTGTTATTGAATGCTTAACAATCATAATACTAACCATCAGGTCGCATATCGTCGTCCATTTTCAGTTTCGTATGCACTCCGAAAGTGCAATAATTTTTTTTAATTCGTTATTTTTTCGACATCCGACATGTTAGTGATTCGGCGAATGGTTGCGTGCTCGTCATTTCGCGCAAAGATCTTCCCACTTGCAGACCAGACCAACTTCCATCCAAGGCTTCTTTTTTTTTTTTTTGGCAACCGCAGCACCCAGTAGCTTTTTCTTTGAGCTAGTCAGATGCTCATTTACGTACACAGCGTTGCTGTTCCCGCCACAATCAAGGTCTTTTGTGTTCCACCTTTGATTTCTGCATTTCTGCAGGGTTGTGTCTCGTTTAGTACGTTGCACAAAGCGGACGATTACGTTTTTCTCTCCAGGCCTGAAAGTGGGCACGCGGTGGCAGATGTCGATGTCCGAGTCTAGAATCGGCTAGTGAACAAGGTTCCCAATTCGGTTAACGACATCGCACACGTCACCTGTTTCGGGCAGGCCCTTGATCTCAATGTTGTTGGTCCTCTCATATTGGTCCAGTTCTTCGATTTTTGTCGCTCAACCTGCGATTTTCGGAGGTTAGCTCTTCGTTCTTTTGTGTAAGTTCCTGTACTTCTTTTCGTAGTTCCTTCATTTGGTTTTTGATTTCATTTACGCAGTCGCAAGTGTCATTGCAATACTTAACGCAGGGTTCTCCCCACGGTGGGCGGCAGTGGCTTCGCCGCCCACCACTCCGACTGGCCGCCCACCGCTCCAACTAGTCGCCCACCGCTCCAACTGACCGCCCACCACTCGATTTTTTTTTATCTCGCGGGATGACGATGCGATTTTGCCTGCGCACATGGCTGCAGACCGTCGCCGTCGTACTCAGCAGGTCCGCGCACCGCCACGTTATCGTTCGCTATTGCATTGCTGACTGCCACCACTGCCACACTGCTTCAAAGAGCGCGGGCGCATGGCGTGTTTCTTTTTCTTTTTTCTTTTCTTTCTCTCTCTCAGCGGCGCGCCGCCGGCAGTGCCTGGGGGGGGGGGGGGGGGCGAGTAAACAGACGCGACGAACCAAAAAACAACCCCCCCCCCCCCCCCCCCCACCGGTAATGTCCACCTCTCAGAAATTCCTGGGAAGAACCCTGACTTAAAGGGGCACCTCAAGTGCTTTCTGAGATCGTCTATTTATAGTCATAACGCAATCCACGGGCTCTAAGCATCCTATAAATCCTAAAATTACATTCAAGGGCGGCCGATTTCCCTATTAAAAATCCAATCAAAGATCGGTGTTCTGCGCCTAGGCGCACCCCGTCAGGGGCGCTGTCGGACGGGAAGGCAGCAGGGAAGGGCGTGCGCCAGCCAATCACGAGTCCCGGCGGACTGATTTTGAAATGCGCGCGTATTTGGCGGACTGATTTTGAAATGTGCGCGTATTCGGCGGACTGATTTTTTCGAATGTGTGCGTATAGGACGGACTCATTTTAAAACGTTCATCGAATGCGGTGTCGTCGTATGGAAATTCTTCGGCGGACGGCAGATATCAGGTTCATCCCGTACGACGCCGCTTCTACGCGCGACGCCGACGCCTCGAACGCGCCGCATACGTAGACGACGGCATTCCAAGGCGCTGCGAAGCCAGCGAAGCGTCTTCGGCATCGACACCGGACTCCGGATACAAAAGAGAAGAACGCACTCGGCGACGGAACCCAGCGGCTCCGCAACACAGACTGATAGGTGATACGCTCTTTATTGTAAAACTCACATGTATAGTTGATGCCGGTTTTCTGTTTTAAGGTGCCAATGCGGTTGCTGCATGCCGATGGAGATCGTCGTCAGGTTGTCTGCCGCCGGGTGTACCCTGCCGCCGTACGCAAGCAGCAGGGCCGGCGCGCTGCGTGACGAGCCACTTGGATTTCGACTCGCGGTGCCTCAGCCCGGGTGTGCTACGACTCGCTTTACACAGTAGACGCCACTATGGGCAGAAGAAAATGCGGGGCGACAAGGAACAGGTGAGTACGGCTTACCGATCGTGAAACTTGCGATCGGCGTCGACACCGTTTCAATCATCGTCGCCCGTTTTTCTTGCCGCACGTCCGCACGTTATGCTTTTTTAATGTTCGCTTCACGTGTCTGTTTTTTGTTTGTTTGTCTTGTTTGCCGTGCGTTTTCGTCTTCTTGCCCATGCCTCCCAAGCTGCGAGCCGAGGATGAGGACTCCTCCAGCGACACGGAGTCGGAGTTGGGCTCCGGTCCGTCGTCGGTTGAGATCTTGGCCCTCAATGACCGTATGTCTACCGCCCTCGAGTTGGTGACGGAGCATTTAGCAGCCGTCACGGGCGGGACCGGCGGCCAGCGGCAGCGCGAGCCCGAGGGGCTCGACGACCGCAAGTCCGTCGCCGACTTCGTGGCGGTGCGGGGCGTCTACGCAAGAGCGTCCAGCGCCTCGGACGCGTAGCGCCTCGGATGCCTACGTGCTGAAGGGGATCTTCCCCCTTGCCTTGCCGGCGAGTGCGAGACGATGGTGGGTGTTGCAGATTCTAATTGACTGCACCTCGACCGGAAAGGGCTATATGCACGACGCGAAACGTTTTGGTTCTCGTATAAAACTAACTGTCAAAACAAGATTTCCGAAGCTGTAAAGTAGCATAGTGGTAACGCGTCTGCCTCGTACGCAGCAGACCAGGGTTCGACCCCCTTGTGGGTTTACCTTTTTTTTTTTTTCTCAAACATTGTTTTGTTGAGGCATTTGGCAATATTTACATTTCTTTTCTATGATTAACAGTGAAAAGAATGAATGTTTTCGACGAAACTTCGCTCAACTAAATGGTATGGTCCTCCCTTTCCGGAGGTGCATGGGGAACAGTGGAGCGTTGGTTGCCGGCTGGACGCCGCAAAGGGGGGGGAGGGGGGAGGGAGGAGGGGAGCAAATGGCTAATACTGTATTTACTCGAGTAATAGCCGCACTATTTATGAACAAGGCCCTTCCGTCTACTTTCCCACAGAACACATATGCAGCCAATCATTGCGTTGCGCATAAATAACAAAGCGAATAACCAGATCGAGAACACGATTCTCCATACAAATGCAATCTTCACAGATGGTATCTTCGCACGAAAACATTATCTCTGTCTTGTAAACAGCTGGAATCATGCTGTCGATCGCGGTGATTGGCAATCTGCGTGCTCCGCGGAAAAACGAACCCTCAGGTTTTCTTCATAAACAGTGCGGCTATTACTCGAGTAAATACGGTAGTTTTGTAATTAGCAGCCGCATACTGTCACAGCAAAGCGACGTGAACGCGGGGGGGGGGGGGGGTTACCGAGCTCCCAGTGATACACGCTCTGTCCAGCGTGAGCTCTCCGTGTCGTTCATATAGCCTTATACCCGTGCTACACGGGCAACTCGAATGCCATTTACAACGAATGACATTTGAACGATCGGCCAATCAGCGCGCGACACTCTGAGCGCGGGGCGTTCCACGCGCGACAGATCGCGAGCCGATTTGTCAATCACACGAATGTCATTCGTTGTAAATGGTATTCGAGTTGCCCGTGTGGCACGGGTATTAGTCATTCTATTTCCATTTCTTGAGGCATTCCGCCGCAGCTTCCGAGAGGAGTTCCTGGCACCGGGGTACGAGTCCCGAGTCCAGCGGGAAATCGAGTGTCGCACACAGAACCGAGAAGAAGGCCTTGTGGAGTATATTCGGGTCATGCAGGAACTGCTCAACCGAGCAGTGCAAGCTGCTCTCGAGTCGGAGAGGGTTACTCGCATTGTTCGTCAGTCACCCCTGTTACAACATGTATCTTCATGGGTCCAACTACGACACCATTGAAGACCTCGCGTAGGAAACCATCGCGGCTTGCGTGGACTACAGGCCTCCCGCCCCCAGCTGCAGAAGCCTCCGAGCCGTCCTGTGCGTGGGTACCCCCACATGCGTCGACCAAGAACGAGCAACTCCGACTCGACACCTTCCTGAAAGGGTCTGTGCCAACCTCGCCTACTTGCCCCTCGCCCTGAACCCCCTTGACTGTCGTCGGGAGGTCCAATGTTTTTACAACAAGCTGGGTCGTCAAGAGTCTAAATTCCTAATCCAGGGAAGCCCCAGGCAGCTGGGATTGCCCCCCTCCCCCTGGGGGCCCGCACCAGGGCGAAATTTTGCGGCAGGTGCTGCAGACCTTCTCAAGCGGCCGGCTGCAGTCCCCCACGGCGAAGGCCGGCTGCCTAACCGTCTTCGAGATCATTGAACGGCCAACAAATGCCCCAGCTTGGGCCGAGAGGTGGCTGGCAATGAGGGAATGAACCAGTGGAGTTGAGAGGCAGCGGCCAGTGTTGGAGAGACTGGGGTAACATTGGAAATAGAGCAGCAGAAGACCGTTGGCAGCCCAGTTCCTGCTACAACTACGGACAGCGTGACCATTCTCGCAGCCAATGCCTGCACTGGTGGTGCCAGGGCCAGAGGAACCTGGGGGGCTATGTTGCACGTTTTGGACTCCCAGGCGACTAGGGAGAAGGAAGTGACGTCAACAACGCTCTTTGGATGTTGATTGGTGGAGTCGCTGATGACGCGATGCGTGGTGTTGCTAAGATACGTTCATTCACACCTACGTCACTTCCTTCTCCCTAGTCGCCTGGGAGTCCAAAACGTGCAACATAGCCCCCAGGGGAACCAACAGGGCCCGCGACGCTGAACTTGGAGATCTCGCTGCCGCCGGCCCAAGCTGGCGGCAGCGAGTTCCAGCCTCGGGATGAGCGAGTCGCCAGCACTTCTCTCGTCTGTGTCGCATACGACCTACAGATCAATGCATCCACATGACACTTTGGCTACTTGCTGTTCCCTTTGCCGCCCTTCTTGATAACGGAGCAGAAAGTTTGCTTATTGGAGACTTTTTTGAGCTGTGCAAAACAAAAAAAAAAAAACCGCTTTGTTCCTAAAATACACTTCTGCAGTGCGCTGCAAGGCTCGGCATTCTATTCGACGAAGAGGCACGCTAGCATTTTCTTTATCTGCCAGGCTTGAACGCGGCAATTACCTTTTGATGGAGATTTTATTGCAGGCGAAAAACGTTTGCTCGACTTTGATGTTGGCGGCTATTGGCTGGATGGACATTCAGCTGGATGTGACCCCCTTCACCAGGCGAGAGGATTGCATTACCAGCGCAACTCTCCCGGCTCTCTGTACGACAAGGTTTGCTGCAGCCTTTCCTGCCGGTGTCTGAGACGCCCTGCAGGTGCGTCCAGCGTCCAGGAAACAAAAGCAACAGCTAGAAAGCATCTTGCAGCCATTTCCACCAATGTACTACACGGAAGTTCCGGGAAAGACTGATGTGCTGCTGCATCGAATCAAGACTGGCGACGCTCGACCAACTGCGGTGCAACCCAAAGCCCCTCATCGTCCATGTACGAGCTCTCCTGAATGCAGCACTACAGGAGTGGATCGACACCAGAGCTGTTTGCAACTCGCAGAGTCATTGGGCTTCTCCCGTCGCAGCCTCAACGCTGTAATGGTGAGAGATTCATACCAGTTTCCCTTGATCGACTCGATCATGTACGCGATCGACAACACGAAAGTGTTCACAGCGCTTGACTGCAGTCTAGGATAATCGAGATAGACCCAGAGGAGGTTTCGACAACCGCTTTCACCTATCACAAGGGAGTGTTCGAGCCTTTCAAATTTGCCCGCTACCTTTCAACATCGAATGGACATTGGTGTCAATGATACAAAGAGCAAGTTTGTGATGGCGTACATGAATTTTCCCCAATCTTTCAAGAAATACCTCGAACATCTTAGGATTGTCCTTGAGCAAATGCAATCTGCCAACTTGACAGTTCACCCTGAAAAGAAAATGAACCTTCTTGGCTTTGCTGTTGTTAACCCAAGTTTTTCACCCCAATCGGGACAAGATGTGCGCGATAACCGATTGCCCGCAGCCGCAAGACGTCAAGAGCTTGCAATGCTTTCTAGGATCGATTGGATGTTATTGCCAACTCGTCCCACACTGTGCCAAGATAGCTAACCCTTTGCATTTGCTTATGTGCAAAGGAGAAAATTGGCATTGGAGACGAAAGCAACAAGACGCTTTCCCTCGGCTCTCGAAGGCAATCACCGACTTCGCTTCGTTAGTTTCCGGGTCTCTTTAAACTGTTTGTTGTTCAGACTGATGCCAGCGACTGTGGCCTTGGTGCAGTCCTGCTTCAGGAACACAGCGGTGTTCTTCGGCCAGTTGCCTTCACCAGCCGCATGCCGACAGCGGCCAAACACTACTATTAC
>JAZHYW010001955.1:0-32153 GCA_037355805.1 Ixodes ricinus | reverse complement strand
CGCCGGCAGCCATGTTTGTTCTCGTTTGAAAACATAAAGCATATCCTGAATAAAAGACTAGCGCGGCACACAGAAATTCATTGAACGTTCAATGTGCAATCATTTCTCCAACCAACCATAGCCGAGAAAAGAGGCGTAGCAACTGCTACGCTCCTTTGTTATGGACGGGGCCTAGAGCAGGGCTGCCTCTACCTAAATAGCGTCTGGCGGCGTAAATATTGGGCTAAATTTTTGCTTCAGTGTTCCTTTCAGCCGTCAGTCACCTCAGTCACTCAAGAGCTTTAGAGGGGCAGGGCATGGCCTACAGTACGATCACGTTTCTTGCTTTGTGATTCGTTCTTTGGTGTTCGCATTGGCTACTACCGCAATCTCGTTGACTCTGGAGAGACATCAAGATGCTGGGAGGCACCCGCCATGTCCCACGCTTCTTAGGCTGCCAGTGTGACTGTACAGCTGGGTTGAAGCGCCCGGTTTGCGAGATTCACCTCTTGCGGTGGCCATTCTCCCCTTCTGGATGAGCCATCTTCTGGAAGGCCGTGGGCGCGATCCCGATGGGCATGGAGGCTTCTGGTCTTTGAGCAGCGTCACTGCCTTGTCTCTCGTCGCCACATTGTTGAGCTGCTTGGGACGCAGACACAGCCTGGGTCACCGGAGGAAGACCACAATCAGATAGAGCTCGGGCATGGGACAGAACTAATAATATACGCTGCCCTCAAAAAATAGAAGTATGGCGGTTATTATTTTTCAGCAGAACATGGTGACAGCTACTTAACGCGAACCATGCAAGGATCCCAGCGAAATTATGAAATTGCAAATTCAATTAGATAAAAATTTTAAAAATGGCTACAGTAACCACTATTTCTTTTTTTTTTTTTTTTTAATTGCTATAGCATTTGTTATATTTACCTCCACCTTTTGTTTCGAAGCCATGGACGACGTCAAGGACGATTTGGCGGAAACTGAACTGGTGCATAGGTCGCGACGTTGATCTTTCCGCTAAATTTAGCGGAGAAACTGTATTGGTGCGTGCGTCACGTGACGTAATTTTTTCCACTGAACTTAGCGGTGAGCCAGAATGGGTGCATAGGTCACGTAGTGTTTTCTCCGATGAATTTAGCGGCGAACCTGAATTGGTGCATCAAGGCACGTGACGCAAATTTTCCGCTAAGTTTAGCGGAAACATTAGAGGCAGATACCAAGAAATCTGTGATGAATAGCTTAATAGTGCAATCGCGTGCAACTAAATGTGCTGGGATCATAAGCATGACGTTTACGTGCTCGTTATTCCGGTGCACATGGCGCACCCCCTACCGGCTTTAGGCCGATCAACCATGCAGTCTCGAGCTTTCATTACCATGAATCACCACCAGCAAGCTAGTCTTGTTTTTAAGTATTGTTGCGGTCAAGCATACAGACCCAGCCCTAAGTCAACGCTAGACAACACTAAGGACAGCACTGACTTGAGCCTAGAGCACCGTTCACACGCTTGCAACCAGGTACGACGGAGGGAGACAAGACGAGGTGTCTTAAGCCTCTGCTGCGACGTCGTAGGACTCGATGGCGCTCCAACGCAGAGCAGGTCCTACGCCGTTCGAAGAGGCTTAAACAGCCCGGTCTAGTCTTTCTTGGTCCTGCTGGGTTGCAAGATTGTGAACGGCGCTTTACACTTCACTGATCCAGATGCTCTATCAGCAAGGACGCACACAAAGGGCTGTTTCCATTGCACGCAGCATCCTCCGCCCCAAAAAGCAACAAAATGCTGCAACCGTTCCGAAGCTCGTGCGGTACTCTTGGGCATTGTGCTTGAACAGTCGCGTGCTGAGGGGCAGCGCCAAATGTCAAAGCTTTTTCTTCTGTCTATACCTCCTTCCCAAACTCATTATATACCAGTTTATCAAGATCCGAGTATAGTTGGAAAAACTTTCGGATTGCGTCAGACGTTTTTTCATACAAAATATTAAACAAGCAAACGCTGTCTACAATACCAGTCTCAGACAGTGAAAAACCTGCAAGGTAGAAATTGTACATCAACAGCTCGTCATCTACGAAAAAAATGAACAGAACATTCCGAACGCGAGAGGCAGAGCCCACAGTCCAGAAATTCGTTGTAGTTGTTGCATAAGCGACGCCATGAAGCATATTACAGACAACACAAGCCAAAAATGGCTGGTTTTCTATTAGGCTAGCGAAATTTTCCTACGAATCAACAGATCTGTACTTTTCTTCTACTGTCAAAATTTTAAAAATAACGTCAAAACACTTCGCTACTTTTATGCGGTTGTTAGAAGCTTACTCAATTACTCTCCATTTGAGTAGTTTATTCTTTAAGTTAATTCCTTTAGACGCCGACACTCAGTAACTCAATTCTTTTTTTTATGAACTTGTACAAGAGCGCGACACTGTTAGCGCAAACAAACGAAAGCCGGTTTTTCAGTTTCTCTTTGAAACCAAGGGATGTCATCACAGTTATTAATGCTACGGAAAGAGCTCATTTAGTTCTATAATGTAAGCGATCAAATTTCATGTTCGCTAATACTATTTAGAAGTAAAATGCGAAAAAGCGCCGATGTCGTGTTCGCGCGGACAGTGCCGCCATGCGTACATGTCTGGTTTTCATTGAGAACATCAACCACGTGATAGAGCATGGCTTTTCTCTTCACCTCCTTGCTTCCGCCTGCTTCCTTTGTCTACGGGAGGATGGGGTCTGAAAACAACAGCGAAGGACTTGACGACACCATCAGAACGTGTGAGTGGCCCCGTCCTGCCCTGTGTCACAAGCACGCTCGAAGGCGTTGTCCGAAGACAGCAGCGGAAAGTAACCCCCCCTTTGCCAAAGAAGAAAAAAAAGATAACTTTTAAAGTGGATCTGGACGGGAGAAAAAGCCTCCGATTGCGCTGAGCGTATGCTGTGCACCTTAGCCGAAAACGCGTCCTTCGTGAACAGCCCTTCAAGGTACCAGTACAAAGGTAGTGATTACTAAAACGCATTATATGACATACAGTAGCTATACAGTAAAATGGTTCAAAATAAGTGCAAGAGTAACAAACTTCTATATTTACACAGTTCACATATCTGGTAAAGTTGACTGAAGAAAAGCAAACGAGATCGACGAAAATACTTCAAAAATAAAAGCCAAGAAGAGTGAAATCACATATAAATCGTTAAATTTTACATTGAGGATTAAATGTTGCAATTGAGACATTTAAATTCATTTCGGAGTTTTCGTGATTTTAGTAGTTTTCAGTTTACGGTTCACTTTCTACACTTTCACCTTGCTTTTCACTGTATGTTTTGAATGGCGCACAGAGCCACTTTTACCGAAAAGAGTTTGCTTTTTTGTTATATTCTCCAAAAAGGTAATATCATATACAGTAAAAGTTATGATGTTATTATGTTATTTTCCTTTGTTGTTTCGTTATAATAGACTAAAATATTTGAAAACCCCCAAAAAAGGTGAAAGCCAATCATACATATTACTGTTGTCAACCCCACCTCGTTGGCAAAGTTAGAATTCCGCCGGTGCCAAGGTCGCTCGACAAAGAATGCACTATGAAGATATATATTTTTTATAGAGTGTACTTCTAAGATACGTCTCGAATTTAGTAGGTTGAGGCTTAGATTTCATCGACACCAACCTTGGCATCAATTCTTTTTTTTATATATAAACCGAACAATTCTGTAGCTGGAGTCAGAGGCCAACCTTATAGACCTTTTTTTTTTAACGTTCGCTCTCATTACAAGAAAGGTTTATGCCTGTTAAATGTGGTTGACAAAAAATAAGATATTTCAACCTACAAAAAAGTAAAAAGAAAAAGAGGTAGGCCGGTGAAAACTTCGCATGGCGAACGAAAAGGAATGTTTTCCCCCACTGGAATTTCCGACATTCAAAATGGCGATGGCCCGGTGGAAAACGTGTGTACAATCTCCCGCAATTTAAAATGCCCACTGACCGAGAAGGTTCATAAGGGTCTGCTAAGCTCGCCTTGACCAGAGCCCATTAATTCTAGAAGATAATCGAACAAAAGGTTAATTTATGGCCTGATCCAAAGCAATGTAGGCCTGACAAAAGAGGACCCAGTGCATTCGCATGAAACTAATATAAAATTTGGGAGACTGACGTGCAATAACAGTGAAGGGTATCTGGCACGCCCCAGCGGAGAACGCAGGATTAATTTAAAGCAATGTTATGGGGGTTACTGAACAAAACAGCAACAAGGAAATACGTTACTCGCTACTAGAAAATAAAAGGAACGCTTTACGTGCCTAAGTTAGCTCAAAAGAAAGGAGAGCGGTACCTTACCGATAAAAAGAAACACATGTTACTTGGCCGTGCGTTCTGATGGCGTCAATCCACCCTGCCTGTCATAAACGGCAATAGCGTTTTCGACACTGCGACACAAAACATAGGTGTTGCGAAATATGTTTTGTTTTAAGTGGGATTGCTTACGAGAAAAAAACAGGCATAATTTTTAAGGTATGTGAGATGTGTGCAAGAATTTATAACTGGGCGCCTTGAAGCGTAATAGTTTAAAGTCTTGGAAAAGGTAGCAGGTAAGTAACTACGATAGCCGTTACTCGAAATAAGTAATGTAATTAAGTCATCTGTTAATTTTTTTGAAAACATACCGTGTACATTACTACGTTACAGAAAATGTAACGCGTTACCGCTAATACTGATTTGGATCTTTGGGCGTGCAACCGAAATATTGGCTGCACGGCGCCTTTGCCGCAATAAGCCCACGTCAGATTGAGGACATTTCGGCCGTGATTCAAACAGTCACCTGAAATCTTAGTTACTAAACCACTCAGTTGGGAAACTGCCATCGAGACTGCTCTGAAAAAGTGGCCCCGATCTGTCCTCGCGAACCGAGCTAATGGCGAACACAACGCCGCCGTTTCTCCCGCAGCGGCCACTCGAGGAACCGTACGTTACTTCTGTTTTGGCTTTAATCGTCCATTTTGGCGCCAGAACAGATACAGTGGAAGAGGTCACAAGGGTGCCACCCCGTCTCCCCAGCGGACGCGCCGCGCCTTACCACCGAAGTTAAAATGCACCTAGGTCGGGGCGCGCTACCTGAAAGTAAGCTGAGGCATGGTTGTATAAAAACGATATTAATTGTGCCGCAAAACCTTGCAAACTAAAGATTTTAAAAACATCCCGCGCCCCTCATTTTGTACTAAACTCCATTAAATTTCATACAAAGAGTCTTTTCCGTTTGTTTTTACGCAAAAACGTGCTTTCTAAAAGCTCAAGGTGACCACAGTACAGACAAATGATGAAGGGTGGCGCTGTTGTCGTATTTAGCTCGGTCTCGGTGGACGCCAGCGGCCCAGGTTTCGACAGCGAGTTTTCCAACTGAGTGTTTTAGTAACGTTGCCTGAAACAGCCACATCTGAATGGGCCATTCATAATGTTACCTACAGGTCTCGCATTGACTTCACAACGGCTGCCATTGTGGTGGGCTCCTTAATGAGCACGAACCTTTTGCAGCGTACAGTTCATACCACCGAACTTGCTTTACTCGACAACGAAAAAATGGAAAGATCACGAATATAGCACGAGGACGTCGTAAGGGATCCTCGCGCAAGGAGCTACAGAGACGTCACTGCGCCGATCTGTGATTGGAGGATTGCCTTGTGCGGATGTCGGCAGCTGCGCAAAAGTCACTAAGAACGCAATGTCGGCGTGCGTTTGAGGAATGACAAAACTGGTTTAGGGTGCAGATGAGAAATGTAGCCAGTGCGGTACAACTGCTAGCTTAGGGTGTTTAACGTGCATCACGCAGTAGTGGTGCGCGACGACACGCCGGTACGATGTTCGTCCAGAATGAAGGCGGCAGAGGTTAGGATTGAACCCAGCATCTCAGGGTCCTGCACCTCGGAGCTTTCGCTCCATGCCCTCCGAGCCGCTGTATGGGAACGCATGCGGCCACGAACTCCTACAGCGTGTAAACAAATGCTTCGAACAAACTTCAGGCGGCCTGAAAAAAATTGTTTTCCCAATATATCGGGATGGTATTGACTACAAAGGTGCGGCTAGATGGTTGAAGCCTAGTATGGACATATCAGCGGATGAGGTTTTCTGAAAAAAGTTTCTGTTTTGAGAAGTAGTTTGGCGAATTTCAATAATTTACTTGGTAATATTTACTTGCAGGTTTTTCTTTCTTCTAAAATACGACAACTCATTTCGCCTGTACGCAGAAATCACGGGATGCAAATGTGCAACTGCAATATGCCAGGTAGAAGGAGTACTAAAACTTTAACTACCCAATTTTATGCAGTCAAAGCACCAACTGCTTCTTCCATAACGCTATAATGCAGGAATTATTATTTTCTTTTTTTCAATTTTGGTTTTGTATTGAATAATATTCGCCTTAGAAAACACCAAGTATGTTCCCAAAAAATTGCCACAACTCATACGCAAATTCACTCTTCCGAAACGATAAGAGAGATTTCTGACGTTCCTCCGATAATGGAGGTTCAAGCATTAAACTGGAGAAGAGGAATTGCTCATATTTTTCTCGTGTGTTTTCACTTGCATTTGTGGATCAATATCCACAAATGGATATTGATCCACATAAGATCGGGGTAGAATGTAAATGCCACTTCGTGGCATTTACATTCTACCCCGATCTTATGTCGAAGAACATTCCAAGTTCTCACCAGTTATCATGCCACGTTGGTGAGGTCCTAGAAATCTAAACACTTACTCATTACTTACCCACGCCTCTTAAAGACAAAACAAACATATGCAGCAAACATGTATGGCGAATTGTTAGGCAATCGCGTTGCATACGTAAAACCTTCTAGCGTCACAAATCTTCAGCGATACTCTGAGATTCATATATGCAAGTTATTATATAACCCTGGCAATCTCCCAGAGCCTTGCATACTCTGGGCTCCTCTCTCTCAGTGCGCACAGGTGGTCGAGTTCCTCCTCGCCTACCTCACTCCTCCTCGCCTAATCCTCTGGTCACATGACCTTCTCCGTTAACCAATCAGCACCGAGCCTCGCGGCCACGCTTAGCAGACATCACCTACCAGGCTTCATAAAATGCTGATCACCTAGCCAAAAACAATTTTCGCGTTAAAAGGACGCTTTCTTTGTGGCTGCTGTCAGAAGAGATCTAATGCGATAGCATCTGTGTGCCCTTTTTCACTTCTGAGTTCCGTCGGGCTCGAATCTTTCGGTAAGCATCTGCGCGGCTTCGATTTTTCGACAGTTCTTCCTCAAGTGAATACGTGTATAATTACACGCGAAATCTGGTTTTTCAGCTAAGTTTAGCTCGGCAATTTGATGAGTGTATACTATACCTTTTTCAAAGCTGCGCGCCATCTATACTCCATTTACTCATAAGCTGATACTGCGGTGGAGTCTACGTTCCCGCTGAACGATTCATACACCCCTTCTTCGTCGCTCGATCACGCTGTCGCCCATGCCTACGAATAGAGACCTTGGTCAGGATAAGTAAGAGCCGACACTGATAGGTCCGACGGGCAAATAGCTCCACCGCAGACCCAGCTTAGGGGTGTACAGAGTACAGTATAGCCTCATGAGCCACTTATCTGAGTTTGCCGTTATTAAGGCACGTATCGTGAGCATCTATTGGACACAAATATTTCATCAGCTTTCGGCGTGGAACTCCGCTGCTTGTATCGAGAACGAGGACTGCGTCAGTGTTCGGCTCATTCAATCACACGCCAAGTGTCCAAGTGATGGCGACTGTCAATGTTGCTCGATCGGCCAATGAAAGGGTTTAATATACAGCAACTCAGGGATTTTTCGCCGAGTTTAGCTAATGAGCCGCGACAGACGGACGCACAAAATATCGCCATCTGTTGGCAAAACAAACGCGTTTAAAATATGCACGACGGAACGCTATGCGGAGAACGAGTCGTCTGTTTGTTCCACAGGTGTTGCGGTGACATCAGAACGACGCCGAGCTCTGGTTGGCTTTGATTAACAAGATAGTGTGTAGAACCTAAATGCTGAATTCCTTGGGGTCTACACTCTATTCTTTTTTTTCATCAGTCAATAACAGCTCGGCGTTCTGTCATCATCCTAAGCCTTGTGCAAGGAGCAGACCAACGTGCAGTCCGCCTAGTCACGGACAGTCCGACCAACACGGGGAGTGGCTAATTAAGTATAATGCTCACGCTTCTGGCTCCGTGATCCGCTTTTCCAAGTTCTTATCCACTGGCGCTGCAATCTCATTGGCTACGGAACAATAATACGATGTTCGGTGTTTACCACGCCCTAATATTTCGAAGCTCTCGATGGCTACCGGAACCGCGCGACAAAATGGTGACGCCACGGTGTGGCTCCTAGCAGGAGCGTTTCGCATAAACATGTATGTGTAGGAGCTGGCCTTATACTTCGCTTCACCTTAAGCAAGAAGACATAGCTGACGCTACAAGCTGATGGGACCAAATCAGGCTGCGTCAAAAGTGCACCATCATGGTGCAGCGCCTTGTTTTGTGAGTGTTCTATCATCAACCAATGATAAACAAGAAAAGCCAAGTGTCTTGCGCTTTTTGACGCTGATTGGTTGGTCTCATTACCTGATAGCGTCAGCTTCGTCTGAACATCACCTGAAATGGATTACAGTTTCAAATTAATGCTAATGATAACCGAGCACACCGCTGATACCATGGTTATACAAAAGGTTCCGAAGTAAGAGTTTCCGCGAACTTCTTTTTTAAATTAATAAAAGACATTGAAATAGAGAACACCATGCACTGGGGAAAAAACAGGCACGATCGTTGAAATCTCATTGCCAAAGAACTGTATGGAGAGTTATAGACCTAATGAGTCTTTTCAGATGACTGCAATATTTATCGATTAATTACTGATTCCGAAGATATTAGGATTTTACAGAGTGACCTACACAAAGTGCCTGTATGGTGTGACAACTGAAGGATTAAGCGGCGTAAAAAATTCACACACACGAGATTTACTAAACAAAGCTTTCCTTCTTACTTTGCAAAGGATAAATAATTACGCTTAACTTAAACGTAAAAGAAACTTGGAAGTTATGCTTTCTGATGACTTAAATTTGTAGAATCATGTTTAAATGATTGCTCTAAAAACTCTGCTCATGCATAGTTTTATACGCCAACATGTTAGGCAGGGTTCAAGCAATATTAAGTAGCTATATTTCTGACGTATTAGTTTATGTATAGAATACGCGTCGGTTATAGGGGATACCCAGCATAAATGTTTAAAATATACACCTGAACAAATGCAAAACCAACGTGCCTGATTCATGTGTCATAATTACAGATTTGGAACGAGTTTCATCGTCGTGAAAGAGATCCTGCATTGAGAGTCACTGGCGAACGTACAAAATCTTTCAGTTTGAAATTTTTAGCTCATATATACCGCAATAAACTAAATGAATAAAAATGCGTTCTTATACCTACTATTTTATATGTTGAGAAGAGCTGAATACCGAGACAAAATACAACCCTACTCATTTCAGACTGATGTTTTCGCGTATTAGTTTTTTCTTGAAGCACAATTGTTGAGCAGCATAGGTATTGCCGAATGATATCTACCTGACAAGGTTTGAAAACTGTGTTTCATGTAAATATTTTTTTAACATATGTGTCATAAATAATAGTCTTAACGTTCAAGCTTTGATGAATAAAAAAATATCTGTACCTTAGTACCCTTATAGATATTGTCTTATTTTGTACTAGTTGTGTTTATAGATAATGCTTTTTGTAGAATTGTTTCAGCGATGCATGATGAACTCTTTTTTGTCTTTCGTTTTACCCAACCCCTAAAATAATGCCTAAAAGCGATGCTAATTTTTTTGTAAATAAAAAAATCTCAGGATCCGCCAGCGAGTGAACAGCAATCTGATGATAAGGGGAGGCAAATGTTATGGCGTATCTTTTTTTCACCATTTACTGGCACAGTTGAATGTCGTCCTGTAGTGGTTTCCGGACCGGCGAACCCCAGCGCTCCGTAAAAACACTTTTAACAAAGATAAAAAAACACATGGCGCAAGGGTGACGATCTTGCCGCTTGCAACTGCAAGGGACACGAATACAACGCTATAGTCGGTGACCGATCAAGAACAAAGTGGAAACTCCTCCCACCCCTTTCCACTTCAGCGGAGCAAACGGTGGAGAGGAGGTCGTCTCCTTTTCGGCGCTCGCTCTATTAAGGTGGAAAGAAGTGGGAGGAGCTTCCACTTCGTTCTAGACCTGTCACCGACTATAGCTTCCAGCAATGTCTGCGAGTCGGAGGACCGAAAACACATCCATAGCAACGCTGCATGCAGGTAGGTTTTCGAATGTCAAGGTGCGAGACCTTTACTCGGGAGCGAGATCGATATAAACGGCCGCTGGCAGGGGCAGACACAGAAAGCCCTCTAGATGATGCACGCTCCCAATATAGACTGTTCTAATAATTGCCTTGTCCGCGTTACCATATTTGTATGCTCAACTCAGAAACGCTGTCTTCTACTTAATATTTGAGGTGGCGCATGGCTCCAGGGCCCAGTAACACGGCATTTTCTATTTTTGTGATAAGCGCTGCTAAAAGCGTATGGCAACCCCGACTCTACAGGCCTGGAGATCTCAAACTATAAGCAACTAACTCTCACGTGCGAAATACGACATTTTTCGGCCGTTTTGCGGTTGCGCGTCCCCATGCTCGGACTTAATTATATAAATGTATTGAAACAAATCAGAATTAAAGGTAAAATTAAGTTATTGCGACGTTTTGAAAGGACGCCCAAGGCGCGAACTGCACCATTTTTCCGTTGATTTAAAAATATATTTCGGAGCTTTTGGAACGTTTTGTTAGTGCGCGTGAACGGACGTTGATAGGCGTGCTTGATCAGACGCTAAAACGCCGCTTTATGTAGGCATTAAACAATCGCGTCCGGCCGGCGCTAGCAGAGGCAGCAGTGTTGCGTTCATGGTCGCGTCTTGGGCATGCTCCTGCGCTACCTAGCCGAGAGAATGCAGCCTAAAGACACTTAGATGTTAGCAAGCACTGGCAGTCTCTCGCCTCGCAAAGGACTTTCGGTCGCTGCGTTTTGGCAAACCTCCCGGGGATGTGTATGTCACAGTTTATAGGACTGTAAAGTGCGAAAGAACTTTCAAAGTTGGAGATTTATGAAGGTCTTTATACTGCGATATTCAATACATAAATGGCGATTTGTCATCTTTTAAATCTATTAACAATATCCAACAAATATCTCACTAACCGATTTGACTGTCGGGGATGAAATGATGCTTTTGCACATAAAACGTGCAAATCTGGTTGATATAATTCTGCGCATGGGAGAAATAAGTAGTGCCCCGCAAGAAGCCGGCTTTTTTACTACGGCTTTTGGGGTCAATACACGATTTGTGGGTGTAAGCACAGACTTGTTCGCAAAAAAGCGTTTTAGTCTATACATGAACTGGGCCAGATCTACTTCGGTCTAAAGAGCAGACTGAGGCGGCTTTGACAGAGCCGTTGTCGCGATCTGTTGACCGCGGGCGTCGGCAGCCGCTCGGTGGCATTCACTCGCTGATGCTAGTTTTCTTTCTGTTTTAAGAACGATCACTTGTCATGCAAGTAGACCAATAAGTGACACTATTTTAGATCTACGACTCCCACTTCGCCGCGGCCAATGTCTCTTGTGCGAAACTATGGTTTTCCACCAATGTGACGGAAACTTGATAACTGATCATATACGGACTACAATGTGTTTCTCTTTTTGTGTGTGGTTTATTGGTGGTGAAATATGGCATGGACGTTATAAGGAGCGGTGCTGTGGCGGGAATGGTTGGTCCTCCTACTTGAGCGGAAGTTCAGGAAGGAGGGGGTAAAGAAACGAAGTCTCCTCCGCACAACTTTTATACAAAGGGTCCGTAGACCAACATCATGTCATCAACATCACGCTGCAGCTGGCGCTGCTCCCGTCACGGCGAACGTGCAGACGGTTCATCTCACACGAATCTGGTTGTTGCGCGCGTGCAATACTCACACCTATTCTCGTTGTTATACCAAGACCTGAGCACTTCTTTCGGGAAGGTTCATACGCCACGCGAAATAGTTCTTACAAGATTTTTGGTTCCAGAAGAGAGAAACGGTGCGTTTGGCGTTTGAAAAGTGTAAATCAGGATCAATAACAGACAGCAATTCTAAGACGCACCTACATACGCCTTAATTCACCACATAAAAAGAGCAATAAGCAATGATCAGCAAGGAACTGTATTTTTTTACTACGGCTCTAGCGGTGAATACGAGTATAGTGCGGGAAAACGCGGACTTATTTGCAAACAGTTTGTGGTCTATACCTGAGATAGGCCAGTCTGTTTTCTCGGAGCGTCTGCTGCTGGTCCGCCCCGCTGTCATAGTAGTTTTCCGGAAGCTTATCCAAGTTGGCGATGCCGAGCCGCTGAATGTCGTCCACCATCACCACGACATCGTCGCCGCTGGCCCCCAGGCCGTGGTCGGCGCACTGCTTGTGCTGTTAGAAGCCATGTTTCTTCGCAATGTCTAGGCGGGCGATTAGGAGAGAAAAACCGGAGCGATATTCGCGAGTCTGCGATCGTGTTTACAACCTCGGTTCCTTCAGTACGCTGGCCGGGTTCTTGTCCGATATCTGCCTCACGGCGGACTAGTTGTCACTACCTGTGGGTCGCCGGCATCGGTTCTGTGATCATGTGACTTAGGACGACGGCGTTCTTTATCTCTTCGCTCCGTACTATTCTCCCTCTCATTCTCTCATTTCTCTCTCATGGGCGTTTGGTTGTATCTGCTCGTAGAATGCGTGAACCTCCTCTCCTATGTGTCTCTCAGGCGCATCTGGTACAAAATGAAGCGTGGAGCAAAAACGCAATAACATCCAGTTCAGCTGGCTAAGGCCGGGACACATGTGTATAGAAACAAAACCGAAAATCTGACAAACAACTGAACCTTGAAATAGAAAAAAGAAAGATTTCCCCAATATTCAAGAAAAAAAGACGCAAAAAAACATATGTAAGTCTTTAGGGTACTGAAAAGGCGAATGCTGTCACAGAAAAAAAACGGTAGGGTAATAGGGCGCTTAATATTTAAGAGGCGAATTAGTGCCAGAAACGCAAAAAAAAATAAAGTTGTACGCGTCCTGCTTCAGCGGCGGAAAGCCGACAACTTCCTGAAGCAGCGCGTTAGAAGCTGCTTTTATGAACGTCATACGTTCAGGAATACTCCGAAACAAAACACGGACTGACAGCCGACAATGAGCTGAAAATTTGCAAAAAGTACAGATTATAAAACTATAATTCGAAAACGAAACCGGGTTGTACAGGGTTCGACCTCTATATTCCGTGCGACAGCCGGAGTAATTTGGATTTGGATTTGGATTTGCGGCTAACCCCTTTTTAACGGGGGATCCCAGCGAAGCTGGATCAAGCCTGGCTAGCGGCTAGCGTAGCCACAGTTGTTTCCTAGCGCCTTCTCGGGGATCGAACGTGCATGTTGCCAACTGTGCCATGCACATGGCACGATAGTTTTATCGTATAGGGTGGAACCAGCCGAGCATAAAAATGCAGGATAAAAAGGAATTGAAGAAACGAGACATTATCTACTTTATCTTTTTATTAGTTACGCTCAACCGGTTCCATCCAATATGTTTTAATAACTACACGCGTTTTCACCTCAAGTAAAGTACACGCTTTGGGCATTGTTCATGCGCCGCGCGAAGTTGTTATTACTTGATTTGGTTTTCGGAGGAAGAAGCGATGTCTTTGGCGTTTGAAACGCGTACTACGTCTCGTTAAGATAACATAAATCTAATCCAAAAACGCCTACATATATCCTTATTCGCTACAAAAAAGTGTACAAATTACAATGTACCGCAAGGAACCGTAATTTTCTTACTGGTGTCCTTGAGGAGAAAACGAGTATAGCTCAACTCATTTCCGTCATAATTTTAATAACACCATTGTTGCGATTTACAGACAATAAATACGCTAGTTCTTGGGAAATTCACTTCGAGCACGGGAAAACAAGGCGCGTCACCAATGGGATGGTCATTAAAGGTACGGACGAACCGGCAACTTAAGAACGTGACATGTTCTTTTTTGGCCATGACCGTGGTGGATCTAGTGGGACTCCAGTATTCTCGGATCCAAACTCCATTGACATGGAAATCTTTTTGTCGCAGTGTAACTTCAAAAATAAAATCAAGCCTTTCCTTTTTTCGATCTATTTTTGGCACGATTTGATGACGCAGCACTTGAAGGTCGCAGTGTCTTCCAGTGATGATATATAGTACCCCAGTGACGACATTAGAATGCGGCTTATAGTCTCCGTTCAACCTTAACAGGCTCCTGAAAAAAAAGTTATATCTTTACAAACTAGTTGGGACACGCGTGTCAAAAAAAAAATTACGCAAAAAAAGATAATATTAAGGGCAGTATTAACGGCGAAAGACGTGATTTAGTCGGCAGTCACCTCCATTCCCACTTGTTTTCTCTCCCCGCATTTCGGGCGCGTGGAGAAGAGGCCGATCGGCTTCGCCTTCATGACCAAGATGGTCATTCTGGAAGGACCCCTGATGCGTCATGGACTTCGCACGCAGAATTGCAATACATCTCTCGCAGCTGATCTGCTCCAAAAATTTTGTTGTCGCCTATTTTTTTTTTTTTGACATGTGTTTTTAACTAGTGTTTTAAAGACAAAGGATTTTTTTTCTGGCCCAAATATGTTCCCACGGACCGCCTCTAATTCAGAAGCTTCTTTGTCGCAGTGAAATTGCGAGGATAAAAGGAAACTTTTTCTTTCAGTCTTGCCTTCGGAAAACTTGATGACGTAATTGGGAGATCGGAAACCCACCCGTCAGACTGCGGTCGAGCTCGCCTCATGGATTGGACACGATAACTGCGTGAGCACTCGATTTTGGCTCATAACAATCAATACCTCGGCGGACACCGGGTAGTGGCTGGTGTCCAACTACTGCAGTGATGGAATTGGGGTATGCGTATGTTTATACCTCAACGGGCGAGTTGTGTCCCAGTTGCAGATGAGAAATTTAGCCAGTGCAGTACAACCGCTAGCCCGGGGTCTTCAACGTTCACCACGCAGTAGTGATACACGACCGCACGCCGGTACAATGCTCTTCCATATCGAAACGGACAGGGGTGGGGACTGCGGTAATCAGAACAGCCAAACTCTAACAATGCCCGAAGCTTAGCACTCGTTTTCTTCTTTGCCGACCCCGCACCAGCCCACGTGGCCGCTTGTTCTGGCACCGAGTAGAGGGGATGAACGATGCTCATATTTCTCGAATGTATTTGCCGACAGTCATTGCTAGGAAAAGAAAAACTAAGGCAAGTTTATTCGGTTATTAATATTAGCGAGGGATTCTGAAATGTATTCAGCAGAAATTGGAGATCCTGAGACCTTTCGTTTGAAACGTTCGTCCGCAGAACGATTTCTCGCGCTGGAAAGGTCCATCTCAAAGCCAGGAGCGCGGGCTGGCTCACGCTTGTAGCTTTGGTTGTAGTCTCAGCTTACGGGCGAAAGTTGATCGCGAGCCCCAAACCCCGTGATCGAGTTGAACTGAGCTCGCGATAATCATATCAATAGTTCGACAAACATATTCGGTTAGCGGCTCGTACCCAATCGCTTCAAGGAGAACAATAGCCAAACCATACCAATTTCTGAAACTCAGCGCGTGTCCTGTTCTTTGCCAAGCCAGTGCATTGCTGTGATAAACATTGGCGACATAATATAATCGGCTTCAAATCACGTGACCGCTTGCTCTAACTGCAATTTAAAAAAAAATGTTTTTTTGTTTTAGAGGACTATTATTGCACAAGAAGAAAAAAACTAACTGTGTTTCATAGAATATAAATACCGCGAACTCATTGTAAGTGGTATTTACGCGAAGTTAAAAAAATCGCTGCACCACCGCTTCAACTTTTGAAATGTCACCGCTACTGGGTTTGTCTGGCAAACATGTTTCATTCATTCGGCGATCGTTCCTGTGTATATGATATCTCTGCACGATGGTCGCCCCTCCACTTCCGTGCGCCGCATTTGTTTTTGCGGTGGGTAAGTTTATTGGTTTTTAAAGGAAGGAACAGATGTGCGAAAAACAAAATGAACATTGTATGAAAATAGCAACATGAAAAGGACACACCCAGACAAAGATCCACACACACACAAATCCGCCCACACGCTCGCACGCTCACAAAGATACATAGACATTCTCATACGCGCGCGCGCGCGCGCGCACACACGTACATTCACACACACTTGGATATGTAGAGTGAAGTAATCGCAGATGTACTTTTATCAAAGCAACATTTGGTTTGTAGGGCCTCCAAACACAAAGGGCATACCATATTGATTTAGATTTTTTTTTAGCTGCAGATATTGGTTAGTTAGAAGTCTGTACATATGTGCACATTCTCTACAGCTTCCAGAAAAGCAGAAGAGATAACATTCCAGAGATTTTTTTATGCCATTAAACTATTGGGGGCCCGGTTTGGGCAATACACATACGCAACTAAACGTCTGACTGGTCCTACGATGTGTCTAAAAGACGGTGGAACCCAATCTGGCCCCGGTCAATCACTGCGTCGTGTGCAATCACGTGAGGCCGTGATTGGCAGGCGTCTAAGCAGGTTTCGCCGTCTTTTTGTCACGTGATAAGAGGTATCAGGCGCTTGGGGGGCGTTATGGTATGGCCTGATCGGGCACCCAGTCGTTATTACCCGTTGGGTGCAATAAAAAAAATATCTGCGAGGACGCTATTTCGGGGTCAATAATAAACTGAAAGCCGAGGTCAAGGCGTGGGTGTCGAGGCATTTACAAAATACGCCATGTAATGTGTGCATCTCTTTTCTGCCCTCGTTTATTTTGGAGTATTTCCAATCATGTATCCGAGCCAACCAGGCCGACTCGCAGTCTTAATTCAAACAAAAAGTTATTTCAGCGCAGCATGAGGAGGGGGGGGGGGGGGGGGAGCCACACGGGAGGTGCAAGGACATTCGTTTTCAGGGACAGTCTGTCGAGAATGTGGAGAGATATGTACAGACTTGTGAGTAACCAGTATCTGCAGCAAAAGAAAAACAAAGTATAAATCCCTATGGTCCGTCCTTCTATGAACGTAAGTTTTTTTGTTTTGTTTTTTAATAGCATGGAATTATTTTTTTGTTTTGTGATATTGCTACGACGCTCGTCAATATTTTACACAAGTGTTCCAACCTCAACAACTGCGTGTGTGTGTGGCTGTTCAGCGTGGGCTGGCTGCGTACCCCCGCTAAGTAGAACTTTATACCATGAAGGCTTAATTACAACGTTTAATGTAAAGCCTGTGGCGTCATCCCATCCGCGGTATATTCACTGCCGTTAAGTCCCCTAAAGCAATGCTGTACTCAAAAAAAAAAACGCACGGGACACTCCGAAAAACACACGCTTCTCTAACAACACGTAGTCGCTTGAAAATTACGAGATCGATATGATATTTAGGACCGGCCACTTAGAAGTGGGTTCTTGTGAAGTGGACCGTTTATCGCAAGTTTATTGCATTCTTTATGAATTCCCTGAAACCTTTCACATCAATTACTAATTTGAAGTCCTACCAAACCTAACCTAGATTGTAATATCTTCAAAAAAATTGGGGATTTCTTCCGTGGTCGCTTACAATAGGTCATCTAATTAATATAGTTCTCATTATTTTTCAGTACCGTCAGGTGTTCCTTAAGGATCAGTCCTATGACCCTTTCTTTTCCTCATCTACATTCCTGATTCTATTATTACATCATTGAGATTTCACCGATAATTGTGTTTTATACAAATAAATTTCCGAATTTGTTCGATGCGTTGACCTTACATTATGATCTTAATATTATTTTTAGTTTGTGCGATCCTTGATTTATAAAATGAAAGGTGAGTACATCTAATGTAATTAGAGCACAATGCAAACTAATCAATCTCGTCCCTCAACCTATTTTATTATGAGTTTTCTTTTATGTTAATATGTATCTTACCCATAACCTTTTTTGTTATAGGTAAGGTGTCCAACACGTTTGAGTTGTGAGTGGACTGTCTTCTTTCCGTTCCTCTTCCTGTCCTCGTCTTTTCGTGCGCTACTCTTTCATCGCGTTCAACCAGTACCAACCCGCCCACCTTACCACATTACTACCGAACATACTACATCTAAAGTTGTGCGTTTTCGGTTTTGAGTTTTTGAAATCATACGTTTTCTTTTTCTTTTTTATCTAGAAAGTAGATTTTCGGTTTTCTTCGGTGATTATTTCTATCATCTTAAAGTTTGCCGGTTTATATCGGTCATGTGTGCGATATTCCTTTCGCTTGTCTTAATGTCGGCACTGGGAGAAGACTTATAAATCGTTGTTCTTTAGCAATGTATTGACGCGCGAAATGTACAACTTCCATATGAAACACGACTATCCTCAATCTATAGAACAAAATAATTTTATGGCCCAGTTGGTCGAACATAGTACACAAAATTAACGCAAAGGACGGACACAGGAAGAATGAGTAGACAAGACAGAGCGCTCTCTCCTGTCTACTCCTTCCTGTGTTTGTCCTTTGCACTACCTTTGTGCACTATCCTCAATCTATATGTTCGGTCCTAAAGCTAAAAAATGCATAACATTGCGTTTTTTTTTCAGAAACGTATAAAAATTTTGAAATATTGTCGAAACGCGCACGCACATGTAAAGACGAGATAGGTAACGACATGTGCTTAATCTACCATACCCAGAGTGAACGGCACAAGGCAGCTCTCATTTCACCGAAAGCCTAGATCGTATCTTGCTTCCACGACTGTAATGAATACAGATGCGCAGTTTTCTAGGTTTATGCTATGAATGCGCCCCTGTTTTATGTGTTCCTAAAGTATTTTAATCACACTGCTCTTACAATAATTCAAAAGACTGTCTGGAGACTGCCTTCTGAGGTGTGTCTCTTGTAATGACTGTCCGATATCATATTGGTCATACGAAAACCGTCCTTGAAAAATGTCCAAAGTATACATATGTATCAAGCAAGCATGTTTCGTACACGCTAGGTGATCATTTCTCCATGTTTTCGGCGAATACCATGTCTTTTCTATGATGTCTGACTGCGGCTTGGCACTGAGGTTTGGGGACGACTTCTTCACAATCAATTTATGATCGTAGCTGAGAAGCTGCCAATGCAAAATATTCGTATAGCTCAAGTTGATCGATCAGTCAAAATGCCACCCCACGCGCTTCTCTTCCGAGAAAAACAAGCTTTGGAGCGGTTAGCGTTAAAAACTAAATAAACCGATAAGCTCAAAATCTACATCTTATATGGAAAGAAAGATAGACGATATGTTTCTCCTTGGACGAAGAGATAAGGCAGGGTTTGGAATGTTTTTATGGAAGCAATGCTCACTCTTTGGTGAAAAAAAAAAGCGATGAAGAAACCGGTATTGGTGGTGATGGGTCAGCTTGAACTTGGAGAAAGAGACGAGAAAGGGCAGGACAGGAGCAAACAGCTGGCTATCAACTTTGTTTTAGTGCACTTCTTTCTGTGTGTAATACATTTCTCCAGAGGCTGCTTACATATACACGGAGTAACTATTGGTGTGAAACATATTTACACACGTATATTATTAAATAAACCGTTCTTCGCTGTTTCTGCGAGTTACACGAACGTGACACACCGCAACTGCAGGTTTTTTTTTTCTGGTGCAGATAGTGATGTCTAAGGTGCTAAAATTATCCTCTGCGTATTTTCAATGGCCAGTGCCTGAAGTATCTTAAGTGCAAAAGGAGTATTTTTTCTTGCAAGGACGGTGATGTTGCTGAATGCTGAACTGCATTCAGTTCAGCATTCAGCTGAACTGAATGCAGTTCAGCTGCATTTTTGCAACTCGCAACTTTTTGGTATCTTTTAACTGTAACTAGATAAATATTTTTGAAGTAACTGAAACGATAACTTAAATACTTTTTGGAAACAAAAACTAAAATCTATCTGCAAAGATACAGATACTTTTCGCGAACAAATGATCCTATTTTGTGAACACAACAGCGGGTTCGAACATGTGCGGCAGTTGGGCCCCACATTAGACGCGACAATATAAAACGAAAACGGGAAACTTTTTTCGTTGAAGCAAACCTGCCGTCACAGAGGGCATACGTTTTTCTACTTTCATTTCTTTCTTTTTGATGGCGCGGAAAAAGCGCATTTAGGATTTGCTTTATGATCCTTTGTGCGTGCGCGCTCTCGCCCCGTCTTCACCCTTTCGGGCCTCATCGAACACCCCGTTTCTTCAGCCAAGCGACAGAGCCACCTCGCCGAAACACACGACGTGTAGACAAATAACGGTCAACTGTTTAACTCTAACTAGAGCCTCTGTCGTCGGTGCCGCAGCAGCCGCGGCCGAAAGCGTGTCGCCGTTAGTAGACACTGTGTGACCGAGACCACAGACGATGTTTCTACTGGTTGGCTTGCCCTTTCCCAGAGGTCGTGAACCCGTGATCCACGGTCAAGTCTTTTGTTCTGCTTTGCATAGAAGAAATGAAAAAAAAAAAAGCGGAAGGCATTCCGAGATCCCTTTGTGTTGCTTTTGGTCACTCTTTCTTTGCCTTGCTTGTTACTACGGTCTTTTCCACTTTATTCAGTTCAAAATGGTTTAGCTTTCTGCTCCCCTTTCTACTATTGTAATCGACCCGTCTGTTCATCGGTATCTCCCTCTTCTGTCAGCTGAGAAATGGGAATAAGAGATTTCTTAAGAGAAAGAGAAATGGAGAGAGAGCCTCACAAAATAGAAGGAAACTAGTTAAATGGTAACTGACCATTATCGCTTAAACGATGGGCTGTCATGAGTGATGAACGGCAGTTGCCGTGGCCCGGCTATGAACTGCACTTTGACCTTGTCGAATATAGTGGCGATAACTTCACTACCCGCTGCAAACGCTGCAAAAAAAGAAGGACACGCAGTCGGGAGGTCCTCTTCCTCCAGCCTACACAAGCACCACGGGGTGAGTTTCGACTCTTCATTTGTGGACACTACAGCTAGGCATAGACGTCCACAGAAGGTCCGCAACGCCTCTTTGGCAAGAGGCGGAGCATCAAAAGAGGAAGGTTAAGTGATGATAACTTTGAAAAGCAGTTGTTGCAGCGTCACAACATAAACTAAATTTACTATTTGGTACATCATCTTGTATCGAAGCGGCAAGCGCTTTGATTCAATAAAGCCGTACGATAGTAGTATTATATGTCTAAAAAAATTGAAATGAGAGTTTTCTGAGTGTTCAAAATAAATGTAAATCGTAGTCATTTTGTGTTGTCATCAATGTCTTCATATTTAAAGAAACAAAACGAAGATGTCTTGAAAGTAGCCAATTAATTGTTACTGCGATGAAGTTACTGTAACTGTAACGTGTTTCTTGTATTTCTAAGTAAGTGTCACAGTAACTTAAATACAATTGGACAGAACATCTCTTACTACAACTAATTACTTTTTAAACGTAACTTGCCTATGATTGACCGCATTTGCATGTCTTACATTGAGCAGCATGTTTCCTTATTCTGTCGTTTATGCATCGGCCTGTTTGATCAATGTAGCATTTTCTGCACGAAAGGGAAATGTTATATACTACTCCTGTTTGGCACTGGGCATATCTTGTTCTATTGAAAGTGTCGCATGTTTTCGTTTGGTTTCTTGGCTGATTAACTTTTCTGCACATGGACTATGCTTTGTTTGGCACTGAGGAAGCCACTTTAATATTCTGTCTTCCGGACGATCTTGTTTACCTTGTGGATAATTCCTTATATGTAAGGTATAACGGCGGTCTTTGTTCGGGTATCTCTTGTTTTTCTTTGAGTCTGCCGTTCTGCGTTTCCATTTCTTACACTTCATTTCACAGACGAGGCCAGGGCATATTAGAGCTGCCGGGCATCATGCATCACGTAGTCTAAAAAATTTCTTTTTCAAAGCTTGAACCACTTTGATATTCACAAGATTTGTTGAGGGCAGAGACAAGCGCTGTACAGGTAACACTTCTCGTGATTGCTCTTGAATGTCCCGGGCGCAAATGGAATAAATGCCTTTTATGACCGGGGTTCGTATCTCCAGCAAACTTGGTGCAAACATCTGATCCGGGCAACTCTCTTGAAAATACCTTTATTTTTTTGTGTCCTTCTTTTTGGCCACCTCCTCTCAGCAACATCACTAATATATACCAACTACCTCAACTAAAATCTGTAAGGAAGTGTTACGTTCGCTGCCTGGTTCGTGTTCTTCCTCTCAACGTGTCGTTTGAGGGCGTTTCTCCTTCCGCTGTTGAGCACGTGGTCTTGGACGTTTCTGCTCACCTTTGCGTACAAATAAACTGTTAAAATTATAAATTTACGAAATATTCATAATCTTTACAATCACAAGCTATTCATAAGACATAGAAGAACAATGTTATGCTTCTTTCTTGGTGGCAGTGGGCAATCTGCCTCGAAATCGCGTGACCTACGAAATATCCTGACTTGGTAAGTCTCAAAGTCTCGATTGAAATCTCGTAAATAGGTGGTGTCCTACCGAATCGAAATACTTCTCAACAAGTTGCATTCTTAAAATATTCACATGGAAATCATATATCTCCGAGAGTTCAAAAATATCATCCATACACTATTTTCTATTTTAGGATTTAATGCATTGATATTTGAACTGTTGTGGCAAATTTTTTGTAAAGCAAATTTTTGTTACATATTTTTTTATTTCTTAGGTTATATTTCTAGTGTTTGCTGAAGTGCTGATTGATTAACCATGTGCACTTCGCATCAATTCCTTTCGCACTTTCGCAGCGCATTGTATGCGGGCCGAAAGCTCCTCAAGCCTCTAGTGCGGCACTTTCTTCTCGGTCTCCCCCAGTTTGTTTAAATTGGAATATAGAAAATAAATTTCTAACGGCTCAATCAAAGCTATGCCTGTAATAATTTCTTTGCAATGACTGTTTGGAGGAAGGGCTAAGAGTTAAACAACAAAACGAAAAATAACACCATTCCACATGTCCAAGGGATACAAATTTTCCTTCGTTGCCGTGGGTCAAAAGATTTTTAATATATCTGTTTTTTTCTGTGATTGCTTCAAGTACACCTATTTACATGATGTCACAGCGTCACATGGTCTTGTTGTGTCCCCGCAGCTCAGTGAGGTGCACGAAGAGAAATATTAATTATACAGTCCAGTATATGCCCGCTTGTACTGTATTATTAAAAACATTAGAATAGAAGGCGACTAGGTTCAGCATCCATGCACTTAACTATTTTATACATAAAAAAGAGGTGACTATGTAACGTAGATGGCTCTATTTTGTAATCCAGGCATCAAGTTAATATAGAAAAAAGACGCCGGCGGTATTATTTTGCCTCGATGCGCAGTTGTATTCTAACAAACCGTTTTTTTTTCTCTCTTTTTGCTTTGGCGCGCCATTTGTGCGGACTGCCGTCGAAAAGTTTTATATTTTAGTGTTTTGCACTTGTATATGCTCCGCTAGCTTTTCAAGTTCGGTGGTCGCCGAAGTTTTGATTCGACTGAGCCAATCAAGCACCGGCCAAATTCGTTCAGTGTCACGGCCCCCGTCGCCTCTCTTGGGATTTGCTATCACAGATTAAAAAAAAATCACGTACGAAAAGAAAAAACAAAAACCCAGTGATCCCGGCGCATTTATATGCGTGATTGCTTCGGTCGGTGAAGGATGAATGGATGGATGGATGATAATGGCTATACCTTTTGTAACGGGCGGTGGCTTACGCCATCTAGCTTATATCTAAGATTACATAAGATAGCAAACGGACGGAGACAATGTAGAGGCTTTGACCATGATCTTGACAATGCGCTTTTGGGCGCAGCTTTATTTTTTTTTCTTTATTTTGTTTCGCGGAAAGTTTCCGCGTGGGGGGCAGAGATAAAGGCTTGGTGCCTGACAGGGCCCCTGCCCCCCGTACAGTTCAGCAGTGCAGTACAAAAACACAGTGGCAAATTCATCAGGGAACAAAATGCGCCATTTACCAAACCGATCTGTTAGTGGAAAAAGGACCGAAACATTTGTGCAACATTCTAAAAATATACAATCAAAAATTGAAGTTTCATATACCATAAAAAATATTTAAAAAATAAAAATAAAAATAATGTAATAAAGAGACACTGATCATCGAAAAACGACCAGAAATAAAGACATGCTGCCGTTGTGGACTACAAAAAATACAAGTATACAATACATCACATTAAAATCAGCCACAACACAGTGGTAATAATAAAAGGACAATAAAAGGTTTTCTCTCACACTTAAAAATCAAGAAACAAGGAATGGAAATATGCACAAAAATCAAAGACATACTTATAACACTCGTGAAGTTTATGGAACTAACAAAGATGAAAAAGCAATTTCACTTGTAACGAGCATCCTTCTACAAGCACATTTAAAGCTATTAAAATGTTGATAGAAGTCTACGGAGATATCTTTTCTGTTTAGAGTTTTGTTTATCTGGAAATTTAGCCTTTGTCGGCCATAGTTAGTTCTTATTGCCGGCATCTTCCTTATTGGGTTTCGAATATTGTACATGCTCAGATTATCTGTTGGTGTAGTGTGGAGCTTGTTTCTGTGTATCAACTGTAATAGTTTGAAATAAAATACTTGATCTGCTTTTAGCATATTATATTTATTAAAAAGTGGCTGCGTGCTTAAATTTCTTCTGTCTCCTCTATAATTTTCATACATACGCAAGATTTTCTTTTGCAAGGTAATTAGTTTATTGTAATTAGTTTCTGTCGTAGTTCCCCACACCAAGATACCATAGCTCATTTTTGAGTAAAATAGGGAGTAATATAATGTTTGTTTAAGCCAGGTCGGTAGTAAACTGTGCACTTTGTATATGCTTCCAGTAACTCGGGACAGTTCAGCCTTGAGCATATTGACATGAGTTGACCAAGAGAGGTCCTCAGTGAACCACACCCCAAAAAGTTTTGCTCTGTAGCTTGCTCCAGCAACGTACCTTCAAATGTTATGTTGATAGTACTGTGATCGCGTTTGTTTATCGGCTTAAAAATAACATATTTTGTTTTACATGTATTTAGACCTAAGCGATTTGTTTCTAACCATTTTGAGAGTTTTAAAAGATAATCATTGGCTAATTTCTCTACGATCTGTTTTGTCTCACCAGAAAAAAATACATTTGTGTCGTCTGCGTACATTATTAACTGAGGGGAGCCAGGTATTTGTGTTATATCGTTTATATAGACAAGGAATAGCAGAGGCCCTAGAATAGAGCCTTGGGGAACGCCGTGTTTTATTTTCATTTTGCTAGATGACTCATTATTTAAGCATACATATTGGTAGCGTTCATTTAGATAGCTTTCAATTAATTTTAGCCCTATTCCTCGTATACCATATATATTAAGTTTTTTAAGTAAAATATCGTGTTGTACAGTGTCGAACGCCTTTTTTAAATCCAAAAACAATCCCAGTGTAACCAATTTGTTTTCAATGTTTTCCGCAATTTTATCTTTTATATCGATGAGCGCTGATTCTGCAGACTTTTCCTTCTGGAAACCATATTGAGCAGGAGTTATTATATTATATTTTTTGAAAAACACTGTTATCCTGTCGTTGATGACACGCTCGAAAATCTTGGAGAAAACAGGGAGTACTGAAATGGGCCTATAATTATTAATTGAGGTCTCTCCGCCACCCTTGTAGATAGGAGTTACTTTCGCGATTTTTAATTCATCAGGAAAATTACCGCATTCAAGCATCATATTTATTATGTGGGACAATATAGGACCTATTATGTTCGCGGTGTACTTAATTGGTAGCACTTTTATTTCATCGTCACCAGCTGCAACATCATTTTTTAGACTATCTATTATCTTATCAATCTCAGTTGGTGTCGTTGGAAAAAGCATGATAGATTCCATTTGATTTCCTGCCAGCACGCAGTTATCTGAGCTTGCATTTTTCCCGTGCACGTGCCTATGCTAGTAAAATGCCGATTCATTTCGTCAACAAGTTCTGTACCGACAACACTTTTGTTATTTATCAAGATTTCCTTCACGCTGCTGCGGGTTTGCTTCCTGCTCGTTAGATAGTTAATCGTCTCCCACACTTTCTTGTGGTCATTGTGAATATGCAGAAATTTATTTTGATAATATTCACATTTTGCTTTTTTAAGTCGGAGTTCAATTTGTTTCTAAACTTTTTGAAGGCATCCAATAGAGCGGGATCACGATTTTTTATAAAAGCATGATACATGCAGTTTTTTTTTCGTATTCTTTTATACAGTTTGCCAGTTATCCACGGTTTTCTAATTTTTCTAGGCCCTTGCTTACTTTCCCGGAGAGGAAAAGCAGCATCATAACAGTGTTTGAATTTCGTCAAGAAGCTTTTATAGGCAACTGTAGGATTGCATTCTCTATAAACGTCGACCCAACTTTCCCGCTCTATTAGGCAGCCAAAAGTACTAAGCGTTTCTTCGTTTATTATGCGGTACCAAAACTTTTCCATACCACGATTTTGTTTCCAATTTGTAAAAGACCTTATGCAAAATATGGGTAGATGGTCACTAATATCGTATAAGATAGCACCGGCCGTAACATAATTTATATCTACGTTCGTGAGGCAGATGTCAAGGGATGTTGCAGTGTCTGGAGTGACTCTGGTTGGTACTGTTATTAAATTGCTACATGCATACTGGTGAATGACGTCTCGGAATTCTCTCGCGTGGTGATCGTCCGATAGCGTATTAATATTTATGTCCCCGAGAATTATAAATGAGGCGGATACAGATCCCAGAAAACACAGCGTAGTTTCAATAAAAATCATAAATTCATACGCATTGCCAGACGGTGGCCTGTACAAAGCACCAACTATGGTGTTCGAGACTTCAACAAGTAAGCTTTCTATATCTTCATTTATTCTCGTTAGATTGTCGATAACCCGGTACCGCAAGTTATCTTTGAGGTAGATAGCTATACCGCCACCCCTTTTGTTTTCTCGGCACACGCTTTCACACTTGTATCCGTGTAGATATGGTGGTTTGTCATCTTTCGTTAGCCATGTTTCTGTTAGTACAATAACACTAAATTCCACACTCAGAGACTGTAAAAATATTTCGAGATTGTCAACCTTATTTTTAATACTTCTCACATTTAAATGTATTGTTGAAAACTGTCCATCCGCTCCTTTATACTTTTCATTGAATGCTTGACAATCAAAGTAGTCACACTCGGGTTGAAATTCTTCCATCATCATGTCTTTGTGTGTTATCTGAGGGATTAGTTACGTTTCAGTTTGTTATTTTTTCCACATCAGTCATGCCAGCGATTCTGAGAACACTTGCCGTTTCATCCTTTCGGGCAAAGACTTTCCCCCCGGCAGTCCAGACGAACTTCCACCCCACGACCTTTTTCTTGGCAATGGCAGCACCCAGTAGCCTCTTGTTCGAACTCGTTAAGTGTTCGTTCACATAAACAGGGCTGCCATGCCCACCGTAATCAAGGTCTTTAGTTGTAATCCTTTGTTTTTTGCATTTCTGCAGGATTTTGTCTCGCTTTGTGCGCTGCACAAAGCGGACAATTATGTTCTTTTCGATAGGGTTAAATGTGGGAACTCGGTGACACACGTCAATATCCGAATCTAAAATCGGCTCATTCAGAAGGGTCCCAATTCTTTTGACAATGTCATGTACGTCACCTGTTACTGGTACACCTTTTATTTCTACGTTGTTAGAGCGTTGGTACTGCTCAAGCTCTTCGATTTTTTCACTTAACCTTTGGTTCTCCGCGGTTAGCTCTTCGTTTTTTTTCGTCAGCTTCTGCATATCTTTTCGTAGTTCCTTCACATCGTTCATAATTGCGTCCACGCCATCGTATCGTATCGCAGTTTCAGCTAAAAGTCGGACTTAAAGTGGAAAGAAAGTATTCGTAGAGCAAGTCGTCTGCTACTTTGCACAGGGGTTGCGATGATGTCAGAACGCCGAGCTCATTGGCTGATTGAAAAACATAGTGGGCAGACCTCAAGGCATCTAGCATTCAGGTCTACCCACTATCCTTTCAATCTAAGCCAATCAGAGCTCAGCTTCGTTCTGACATCACCACAATCCCTACGCAAGAAGCAGACAATCTGCTAACCACATAGACCCTTTCCAAGGGGTCCTTAATCTGGGCGCTTGGCGAAAAAGGTCGGCAAAATCCGGCGGCTCTGATTGCCCTGTGCCGAGGTCGAAAGTGCGGCATTCGGATCAATCAAGGCCGCCGGATTTCTCGCTGAGATTTTACCGTCAAGGGTTCCAGATTACGGGCCAGGATGGGCTTACGAAAGTTGATTTTATGAGGTTGGCAGGTATTGTGATTCATTGGCCACCCACCCATTCTTCAACAAGGGGGGTTCACTTGTGCTCATTCCAAACGTGACTAGAGATTCTACATTCTATTCAGCATTATGAGACGAACGCATCTGTTTAGGAGTGCCATACATGCACTCATTAGTGCGGGACCTTAGCTTTTAGTGATCCTCCATATGTCTAGATCATATATCATTACGTACAAGTGCAGGAAAATAAAACAGTATGTGCCCCAAACGTAGCGCTAGTTGTCCGATCCTGATACCAGTGTTTCAGAGCTTGACGTTATCTCATTCAAATGTTCCTCGGACCATTGAATTAACTGGAACGACCTGGTAATATGAGTAAAACGTGGAAAAGCGTCGATGTCTCGTTCGTGTCGCTTAATGCATAGTGAACGCACAGTAGTGGCACACAGATTGCAGTCCCTTCTACTTCTCCTCGTTAGCGGCTCTAAAGTACGGAACAGATTGTGACTGTGCCTGTGACAACTGCTTCTGTAAATTATTATAGGTATAAACGTCATCGAGCTCGACGTTTAATGAAGGGTTTTGAAACGGAGCCCCTGCCTTGTCTAGGGCAAGACTAAATGCGTTTCATTAATTCATCGGCGTGTGCAAAACACCTGTGAAAGCAGCCGTTGGGCAGCACACCGTAGCAATGAAAGACATTAATCCGTCAGTGAGATACCCAAGAAATAATAGGTGCCGAGGTCGCTGCGCAGATGGTGGATTAAATGCGATAGCGTTTTGCACCATCCCGAGGGAAGTGTGACGGAACGCCATGGACAGAGTTACGAAATGCACAACACGTACTTTTGATAAGAGGACAATCTGTACAAAAGAGCGGTAAGTACAGGAGAAAGAACGAAATTCTAAACGCGCTCTAGTGCGAATCAAACCACCCACCCCATGATCGTTAGCTCAGCGGTCTACCACCACTAAGCTAATTAGCGGGTAGACGCGAATCTAGCCGACTTTCTGTCTACACGGTGTTCTCTACTAATTGCTTGAACACGAACGTCGAACGCCGGACGTTGCGTTTCGGCGTTCGCCTTTGAAAACTCTACGAGGAAAAAAGGAATCCCGCACGCGCCCGTCATCACTAAAAAAAGGACAGAGTTTGGAATAAAATATCATGCTACAAATATTGAGAAAAAATGCAGTATTTCACTACAAGCCCCTACGAATGCCGCGGAAACACATTTGGTTGATTGTAGGAGGGAGATAAATCAATATTTTCTTAAACATTCTAACAGAATCTCCAAAACCCAGCATTTCTTCCGTCCGTCCGTCGCTCCGTCCCTCTCTGCATTTCCCGAAAACTTTAACGGGGAAATTGACGTTGCCTGACATGACGTCATCATGAACCATGAAATAATTCTGTATTAACTCTAAATTTAGAAGTAAAATTGACGTCACATGACCTAACCTGCCAATTCAATTTTTCCACAAGGTTTATCGGGAACTTATGTACCCATTCGATTTCTCATATATGTCGATATACTGATTCCATTTCCCCTCTAAATTAACCAAAATATTTACGCCACATGACTTACCTACTACATTTGTTTCCCGCCAAATATAAACTGAAATTTACGCCGCATAATCTACGCACTAATTCATTTAACCGCTGAATTTAGCTCGGGAATCAGTAAAAGTATATTGTCTTCACTCCTCAAAACGACTGTTTAATGTCAAATATAAGCGATCGCTTTTTAAAGTGGTTGGGACTCAAAAAATTAAACTTGGAGATTACCCCTGACAGGAAATGCTCACAGGTCATTCAGGATACGCACCAGCTTTCGCGATATTTATTACTCTAGTAATTGTAGTGAATCAATTTACGCATGCGGATCATTTTCATCGGGTGACCAGGGAATACTAGCATAATTATAACGTCCCTGCCGAAGCTTGTCGCACCATGCTTTCCATAAACCAGGTGATCATGATCGTGCGGTAAGCACTTGTGGGGTTCAGGAAAGACGTCGTCGATGCAAATCAACAAACTGATCTTTATAACCGAAAAAAAAAACTGAAAAGAACGTAAAAAGCGGGCTCCGCTGAGACCGTCCTGCTACATCATCGAACGCTGCCAGGCTCGTGCTGTTCTGTTCGGGCCGTGGTTCGGGCCGTGGTTCGGGCCGTGGTTCGGGCCCGGAGCTCGGTCCCGTCCGCGCTGCTCGTGCCGCGCGCTTAAAACGTCATTAGCTCCTGACGTTGCGTGAGCCACCACTCTAAGTCTCGCGCTTGCGCTACAAGGGCTCCCCCCCCCTAGAGGAGTCGCTAGGGAGATGTTGTGCCAACAAGAGACGGAGGGATGATGCTGATGCTCGGTGGTTCGTAAGGATGGCGCCGATGGCTGCCGCGAAGGCGGCCAATGTAGCAGGGGTGTAGACTGGATGGGGACTCATGGTTCAATGGAGCAGGCTTCAGGCGCTCGACACAGATGGTGTCATGCCGCCCGTTCAAATCCAGAACGAAGTACTTGTCGCACCTTTCGAGGACCTTGAAAGGGCCACCGTAAGGTTGCTGCAGAGGTTTCCTGACTGCGTCTCGACGCAAAAAAACATGTGTGGCGAGGTTAACTCGTCACATACGTACGTCGGATGATGGTCATGATGCCTTGTTGGTGTGGCACGCAGGTTCCGCATAACTTCGAAGCTGGATGGCATAGCTGAAAGGATCGGGCACCGCAGAAGTAGGAGACGTCACGAACATTTCTCCTGGGAGGCGAAGTGACCGCCCGTAGACTAGGTCCGCGGCAGTGCATCCCAATTCTGTCTTGAGTGTTGTGGGCGGAGGCCTAGAAGCACGATGGGAATAAGTGTGTTCCAGTTGTTCGGGTCATCGTGTGCTCTTAGTGAGGCCTTTAGGTACGATGAAATCTTTCCACCAGGCCGTTAGCAGCGGGATGGTACGCTGTTGTTCAGATTCGGGAGGACCCTATAAGAGTCATGATCTCGTCAAACAAAGGAGATTCTAATTGTGCTCCTCAGTCGGTGGAAATAAATGACGGAACGCCAAATCGTGAAGTCCAAACACTGACGACTGTCTTCGCTATAATGTCCGCGCGGATGTCTGGTCGATATGGAAAACTTCTGGCCCGCGGGTAAATCTATGCAAGTGAGCATGTAGATGGCTCCGTCGGATGGGGGCAAAGGACCGACGATGTCCACGTGGATGTTGTCGAAGCGAGCGGTGAACGTCTGTATTGTGGCGAAAGGTGCAAAGGTATGTCGATGAACCTTAGACAGCTGACAATGAAGACACGTGCGAGCCCATTCACGCACATCTTTGTTCATCCGTTGCCAAACGAGGTGTTGGGCGATGAGGTGTTGGGTCGCCCGAATGCCGGGATGAGAAAGGTTGTGCAGTAGAGTTGAAAATGAATCGCCGAAACGTTGGATGTACCACCGGTCGGGGTGATCCCGTGGACATGTCACAAATTATTGTTGCGTCGCAGCTTGGCAGTAACACGTCACGCAGATCAGCGTTGCTAAACGCGGATTGTAGCTTCGGATATCTTGGTAGCCTTGCTGTGCTGCTGCCAGAACGGCGAAATTAACAGCGGTGGCAAACTGCGTTGCAGCGAGTGTATCCGTGATAACGCATCAGCAGCCCAGTCGTCTGTGCCTTTGATGCGGCGGATGTCACTCTGCGAACGCCGCAATAAATGAGAGGTGCCGACTCTCTCGAGGAGAGAGACGGTTGCTGGTTGTTTGAAGTGCGTAAGTTATCGGCTTATGGTCGGTGAGGATGTGAAATTGCCGACTCTCTGAATAATGCCGAAAATGCTTGATGGTGAGGTATATGCCTA